>JAQQZZ010000014.1:0-13440 GCA_030265115.1 Mopalia vespertina
TTATGCCAGGCCAATTTATCCCCCCCCCCCCCCCCCATAGATGGTTGAATTCACCCCTGGAAAAAATGTAAAATTTCTCGCGACCACTAATTTTCAGGTTAGAAATTTCTCACCAGATTTTATACTGCAAATACGATTCGAATTTTTTTTTAAACATCATGTACTATAGGTTTAACTTTTATGCGACAAATTCAACTTTGTATGGTTTGAAATCGATATTGAAGTGGGTTTTATATAAAAACTATAATCATTTTTTTTTTTGTTTAAATTTCTCACCAGACGTAGGATTTCACGCGACCATGGGTGGCATGATTTTCCAGGGGTGGTTGAATTTACCATTGATTAACTTTAAGGTATTCAGTTAAAGGGCTATTCTACTGCATAAACTAATTTCATTGAGAAATAAACCACCAAATATGCACTCTCCTTTTTTTTGTCAATATTTATTCAATTTGCAACAATTTTAAAACTTATTAACGGATATTCCAATTTCCCTTAATCTATGTAATTGTAGTCATGGGTATCTAAGCTTTCCAAAAAATAAATATGTTCATACATGTACTATAACAACCAAAATTTCAAGTGATAAAAATTGTGGTTTAAAGCCATACTTCAGGTTATTTCACTCATATGTGAAGTAGAAACAAAGAAACATATTCATAAACATAAAATGTTGTAAATCCGGGTTACCATTTCGTAAAACTTTGCAAGAGCAGATTTGATGCAGGTTTATAAACTTTGTTCCAAAGTCATTGATTAGCAATGATGTACGTTTGTACTTATCCAAATCAAGCATCGCATGGTCACTAGAACACCTGTATTGTGTGTGGGATCACAATCAGGGCATTCCGGGCGGTATTACAATGAAGGTCTGGGCTGGAATAAAATGTATAGATATGCAGTAAAAAGGGCATAACTTCTTATGTTTGTTCAGGTCATTTAAGTTTCTAGTCCAACTATATCCAGTTTACAAAGAAATCTTGAACTTTAAATAATGTTAATATTACAGTCAAAATCCTCCTGGCCACCATGTCTTTAAATGGTAAACAAAAGAGCTCTACCACTATTGACAAGTCAAATATTTCTGGAGACAAAGCCCCTCTTTTCCCACTGTGTCACAAGACCTAGACAAGCGTTAATATTCTGTCTACTTGTTGGATGGTAGGATGCAGCAAGAGTGTAAGTCAGGGTCATTTTGCTTCATTTTTTAAGTAACTGGGTGACCAATTTTAAACATCTCCTGCATGTTAAAGTTTCTCAAAACAGTGTGTCCAAATAAGGCAATTGTTCCCTTCAGAGTGTCCATTTAAACGGGTGGACACCCCTCTGCCTAAGCCCATGGTGTAGGTCATGTTACATCATGGGCGGTAACACCCAACATGGTGACTAATCAGTGGTCATTTACACTCCTTATTTCAGTATAAAATGATATTCTTTCAAGTGGTAAAGGGGTTAATCCCACCCAGACCTTGGCTGTACTGGAGGAAGCCATCCAGCCACCTGCAAGTGATGATTGATCTGCTGGTCAGTTGATTAACTGACCGACCAATCAATAGACACTTAACATTGTGCTCTGGAGCATTTGACTCATATGGTGGCAGTGAAATAATTAGCCACACTACATGTAGTACAGCCACAAATTGGAACAGTTAATCCTATTGATTCAATTATATATGAGAAAAAAACTATCTGGAGTGTTAATTCAATTTTATTAAAACTAAAGAGTGAGGGTTAGACCGGATCATCTATCTGTTATGACCTAAAAAAATGTCTCTAAAATTACTGCTATGGAAACTGTTTTAATGACATGGTAATCAGGGGCTTAGCCAGACATCAAAAGAATGGTGTCCAAAATGGTCATTTTGATTCACATTTCAAATAACTGGGTGTCCAATTCTGACAGTTTTCCTATCTCCTGCATGTTAAAGTTTGTTAAAGCAGGGTGTCCAACAGACGGCAATTGTTCACTTCAGGGTGTCCATTTAGACGGGTGTCTGTCTAAGCCCTTGATGGCAATGGAGACGGTGAAGCAGAAGACAGATTTTTTGAGTTTGGAAGCATCAGATTTTCTGAGAAAACTTAAATTTCATTGTTTAGATGCTGAAATACATTTACAACTAGTAAGGGGCAGTACATTGAAGTATCGATTCATTCCAATAATCCATTATAAATATTTATGTTTGGTGATTCAAAAATCAATCTCAATAGTTGTTTGTACTTTTGATCGTTTCAATAGTTGAGCTGTTTCCATCAATTATAAAACATAAGCTTTATATACATACCATCTTCAATACATAATAATGGTGCATGGATAAGCTACTAAAAGTTTGAAAAGGCTATATTTATAATGGAGCAGCATACATGTAATTACCGACATTCACTGATATATCATTATAAGTGTAGCTGATAGCCTATTGCAGAAACGCTGGTTGTGAAGCTTCAAAGTACATATTTTGTTCTTATTTCTAACAAGATCCCACTACCACAATGGTGTCCCCGGTCCTTCAGGATAAATAATACTATCACAATGGAGTTGTAGTATCCCTACACTATTACACAAGTCAGATAAGAGGCAATAAACAACACTTGGAAAAGGTAACAATTTTTTCAGGAATGTTATTCAAGGTGCTTTCACAAAAGTTAGACTTTTTTGTAAAATCACAGAATATTTAAATTTTATTACGCTTGTCCAACTTGACCTGTAAATATACAAGGTTTTATCTAGTTTAAATACGTTTATAGGCTTTTATAAAAACTGTAGAGTATGACTCAAAAACATAATTCCAAGCAGCTGAAGAACATTTAATAAAGAATGCTGAATTATCGAACGAACGTAAAATGATCAATAGTGCTGGGAGATTTGAGACATCTATGAATCAGAAGTGTGTTGTGTTTGCTTGGTTTCTTTTCACTAAATTCGCCCATCAATCAGCCCAATAAATCAATGGGGCAGCTGTGGCATAGCTCGACCCAAAACTTAATTTCCCTGATGAAAATCTGGGAATGAGCTTATCGCGGTTTTCCAAACACACAACCCTGTTCTTCGTAGTCAGAAACAAAATCAATAAACTAATCATAATCAATCAAATTCTCTAGAATCTTAATTCACTTATCAATACGCTAGATTTCCATCTGGATACACAAGCATTTGCCAAGGAAAATTGATTCCGTAATCAATAGAGATCGATAACTTAATTAAGTCACTATTGATCAACTAATCAGTAATCTCATTATTTATATAATTATTTATTACAATAAACTCATTAATTGATCTGGCATATATCACAATCAATACAGATCAATAATTTAATTAGAATAACAGTGATCAGGGGATCAGTTAATAACATATACAATTATATAATTCTTTTTTACAAAAAAATTTATACAACTGAATAACCGATTCTAATGAATGTCTAATGATTAAAATCTTTTGAGTTTTTATTTTAATTATTCTTCTTTTGTATTCGATTGAAGATGAATCATCTTATGTTCCTCATGTGCTAAATAAAGGCAGCATATGATATTTATGCAGCGCGTGCTTCAGTTATTGGATTTATAGACATCAAACTCATCATGTTCAAACTTCAACAAGTATATTTATTGGTTCAGGTAGATCAGAAATTCAAATTTTAGTTGGCAACTCAGCACACTAACAGTTTGTATGTGTTTTGCAAGCAATGGATTTAATGAATCAAGTTTAACAACCACACCTGGAAAATCATTCAACCATTCAACCCTTGTGTACAGGTAGTTACAGTGAAATCCCAAGTCTTTGAGTAATCTATGATCTTACATTATGTGTTGATGAGGAATTTGACATCTTATCCAAAGGTGTTACAAACTACAGGTAGTCGCCTCCGGATTGTTTGTTTTTAATGTGCAAAATACAGAGGGCACAATAAAAAAAAATTCTTTTTCGATGGATCATGAAGTAATGAACTATTAAAGTTTAGGTGACTTATCAGATGAATTGACTAATAATGTCACCTGAGAGTGACCGCTTGACCAAGGAGTGGACAAAAGATTTCTCAACAATGACCCATTGACCAACGGCGAGGACAGATCTTTATCAAGGCTTCCTTGTAGCAAAAGCTCTTGAGTAAAATAATCAATAACTCTGTTGTATATCTGTCTGACATCGCAAACGGCCACATTAATCTAGTCTTTTCTTTTCCTCAGCGACTTTATTTTCTACCAATCGCCAACACTCCCGTACACACAAATTCAACTGAAATATTGATCTCTGTGGATCAATACAGGCTTGTAACTCAATTTGCTATCCCATCCACAGCACCCATCTAAGTCGACATAAAGAGCCCACATAGAACATTTTCCAAACTAAAACGGATCAATATTAGTATTGTCATTAAAACAGGGTATTGATCGACGATATAGGTGAATAGAGAGACATCTGACGTTTAAGAACTATTCTTGCGAAGAAACTGACTCCATCAATCCAATCATTAGCCAAAGCTGTTTTACTCAACTTGACAATAAAGTGGAGCTGAACTAAAAATACAGCCTAATACTTCAAATCATGCTGTACACTTCAAAATGTAGCGACAGCTTTTAAATTACTTAAGCATTACCAGGTAAGTAAGATAATGTAATGGCAGCAAACACTGTAACGCTTCATTGTTCGGTGGAGTCAATAGGACACGATCAAGAGAGACACTTGGAAGCGGACAAAAAACGATCATACAGCATGGCAAAACGGTTTACAGAATACTTAAATCATCGATGAAGGTTTGCATTGGCGAGAAAATGTCTTCCAAATAGCAAGCAGCAATCCGTGCCAAATAATCGATGAGTTTTAAGCTGATTTCATACAGGCCTTAATGTCTTTCTCCGGGAAAACAAGGAGAGATGCTAGCAAATCAATACATGTTAAGATCGATGGAGCCCAGATACAAGCACACAGACATCGACAGACTTCCTAAAGGGTAACAATCTCAACATTGCAAACACACAAACAACCACGAACTGACAATGTCTGACAAGCGTGCCGAATAAAGCCAAATCTCTGGACTACCTTTCGTTTGCCCGACTGTAAAGAGGAGAGTAAATAGCCGATAGCTCAGTGAAATATTAAAATCACTAGCAGGACATTGGAGTTATCTGAGATTGAGAATCACTGAATAAAAGCGTTTTCAGAAGCATGATTTCTACAATAGATCTCTTTTCCCAATAACAAAGACTTAAGAAAAAAAAGCTAAATCTATCAGAATCAGATTTCTACATTTTTCAGAGCACCTGAGCACAGTTCAATGTAACTTGATCTAATACCCCTTTGTTGCTATTCTAAGTAATACAGAATTTCTTTCCTATGATACAGAAATCAATATATGTGTTCTGCATTGTTTAAGAGCATTCAACTTTCTGTTTTTCAGAATGATCGGTTTAAAGGCATTTATTGATGCCAAGAAGCTTTTTACATTTTACCTGTAGAAAAAGAATCTATTTAGTAAATCTATATATACTTTCTATTCGTTAATTCCAGATTGAAATTCAAACATTGTTTTCCCCAAAAATAGAATGAAATTAACATTTAAAAGAATGTAACAATAGATAACTATTTATTTGACAAGAAAATCGAGTTTTTTGTCAGAAAATTGTTTTCACTTTTTTAGACACTGGCCTTTATTTTAAACATGTTTTTTGTTGATTTTAGTAAAATTCATTTGGATTGACAATTTAGAAAATTGAACATTGATACATAAGTATTTTTGAAAATGTGATATCTTTAAGAACAGCTTGAAAATGGTTAGTTTGTTCGGGGTTTTATGCAGGTAATTTTGCTTAAAAATACATGTATGATGGCATGCCAGTCCAATGAACCGAAGGAAACACTGTCAACTTCTATGGCAACAAACAATCATAAGACAGGACAATCACACTACATTGTAACAATAAAAGAAAAATCATAAACAAAACAAATCATGTTGCCCCTTTACCAGGACAACAAGAAACTCCCTCCAACAGTCCGTCACTGTTGAAAAGATTGAAGATAAATGGCTAGACTTAGTCTATTATCAATTTAAAAAAAAAACTAGAATGTTTATGATTTGTTTATTTTATAAAGCTGGGCTAGAAGAAACCTATACCAACTCAAGAGAGGATAAATCTACAAAAGTTTATTTGTATTTAAGTAGAAAAACTTTTCTCAGCAACTTTTAAGAGTTTTACAATATTTATGTAGGTCAGTAAAATAAGCAACAATAATAGGTCAAAGTAATAGGTCCACCCAGCAACATGAGCCCCTATAATATTGGGAGAGTATAGAAATAAGTTTGTGAAATTCTAGAAACTATAAAAAAAAATCTTTATTGATGTTGAAAATTGATATGCATGACCACCAAATCAGGACCAAAGAAATTCTCTTTTCTAAAGACTCGATGGTTTACTATAGTGTCAGTTGGTGTGTTTGGGCCATGGATAAAGTGACATGGGAGGAATAAGTATTTCCCTACTAATAGAATGTACCTATATCGATGATGTCAAATGATATGGAAACCTAACACACAAATAAGGTTTAAAGAGAGCCATTTTTTACATGTGTCCTGGTGTTAACATGAGGTACTTTACAAGCTAGTGCAATAGGATTGATACAATGTATGTTAAGTCAAATCTACAGGCTGTTCAGCTGCCTGTTAATTGAATAAAATATTCAATATGACCCCCAAATATTCAAAATTAGCCAATGCTTTCAAGGTCGAAATGAACCATTTCAAAAGAAAAAGATAAAAGTTTGAAGCAAAAATAGTAAATTTTGTTCATTTTGTTTTTTTTACTTCTATCAATTCTTGGTTATATTCACTTGATTTGGTTAAATAACTCAGCCAAATATTAGCCCAGAGAACTGAAAAGGTGTGACTTTTATCTCAATATTATATTTCAGCATTTTACACATTCAAAGCCAATGTAAAGAATAGATTTAATTTAGACACTTGTGAGGTTTTTCTTATTTTATGGCTTTAAGAAACCGGTTTGTAACAGTCGATGTGTGGGATGTCAGCAAATATAATTTGAACCTATACAATGTACATAGATCACCTGAGATGCAAACAACCATATCTTTACCCAATAAAGCAGTTAAGAAACTCTGAAAAGACTTATTTTCAAGTTCTCAATATTTCAAATTTAATTTAGTCATCATCAGGAGGTAATGTTATGTACATGTACATGTAATGTACAAAGGAAATAAGGATATATATAGACATGTGACATACCATAAACATCTACAGCAGAGTTGTCATGTAGAAATGTTGTTACTGTTTATTATCTGCAGCTGTTTATTGGATCAACTAGATACATCTTTACCAATAATAAAGATATGATTTAATCTGACCAGATCAACACTCCCAGCTTAACCATGGAACAAATTATTTAGCTGTGATCTCACTTGATGTTTTAAGAAATTGGCCTGTATACTAGAAAATGTCCGATGTACTGGAGTATTTGTCTGTTTGACTAAAGTTTTACACCATACAAAAGGTTATTTCACTGATGCAACCGCGTTCCAAAGCATTGGTTAAAGGGACAACACAGTAGATTGACTTTGTGATATATCTCTGAGAGCTCGAGAAAAATTTCAATCAATTAAAAAATAAAAAAAAATAAAAGAGAACTGTTCACAATCCGATTTAAAAAAAAAAATCTTTAAAATCATAATAAATTATTGTGGAGAATTATTGTGACAAAAAAAAAAAGGCTGATTAGGTTAAGGATGTATTGATCTTGCAATATTGATTTTTCTTGAAAGCTTGGCTCTACTTTATAAAATCAATACAGAAATACATAAATATGACAAAGCTACGAATAATAAACATTAAAAAAATCAATGTCATTATTTGTAATTCAATATTTTACCCAATATTTGTGAATCTAGTTTCCCTGGCAATAACACATGTAGAAGGAAAAAATAAATCAATAAAATTTATGAGCAATACAAAACTGTAATCTCCAACATTATAATACGAATTGTTATATATATTTTAATACAAATTAAACACAAAATTTAAAAAGGAACAAATATATAAATAGATTGATTGATAAATGTTTCGAAAGATAAATTAAAAGAAAAAAAGCTCCAAAAAGCACTGAAGTTTACTTTTCTATGTTTTATATCATTTTCATGTTTCAGACATGTTTTCAAATCTGTGTCTTTATTATTCAACATTTACACAGCTTATCTAACTGGGAGACAAACAATTAACAGTAGTACTGGCAATATCAAACAGTTTAAACTGATGCTGCATACATGAAAGTTATTCTTTAGAAACAAACTGGTGGGGTTTTTTGGGTATATTTTTATATTAATTTGGTGGTGGGGTTGACCATTATGCATGTTTGTGACTGCTTTCATGTTTACTAAGCAAGCAAAAATAAATAAAAATTGATGAGGACAAAAACTTTCCTCTTTCCGTTTTTAGTTGGCCTTTTTTCTTTTTATCTTCAGTATAAAGAGACTTTTACAGAATACAACATTTCAGTACTTAGTATGTGCAAGTTGTTATAAAAAAATCAATTGTACCAATCAACAAACTGCATGCCTGTGCAAAGAAATATACTTTGTCTGAATTCAACATCATAGTACAACTGCCCTCTTCCTAAATTACCCTTTAGATGAAATGACCTTTTAAATGGGTAAGTTTTGGTTCAATGAACATCAGAAAAAGAAAGAGTTTTGTAGTCTAGGTGAAAACTCCGCTGGTTATAAATGTGTATAACATGACACTCACAGCTGTCAGATAAACTACATGTAAACAATTTTATTCAATAACAAATCAGCTGCAAAGTTAAAGTTTTATTCATGTGTTGTCCCTGTGATACTGGGGAGAAGGGAGTTAGGGACTCTAGCTAACTGACTGGGCCAAGGCAGCCCCATCATCAGGCTGCAGTCAGCTTTAGTTGGGTCGGATGACATCACGGCCGCCGAAAAACCATGGTTTATCGTTCACAGTGCGCGCATCGGCCGCTCGATGACCTACTGTCTCTTAAGCGATTGTTTGCTTCAATATAAACAAGATAAAACTTTCCTAAGTTTGCCTCAAAGAAAGAATCCCATCTCTAGCGAAGCTGACAAGTGCTATTTTGCAAGCACAGGGCGACTGAAAGATGAGGTGCCGAGCTAGCGGCTGCTTGAACAAAGACCGACATCCCCTGATCGCCATATTGATTATTGCTAATATTTTATCAATCAAACAGAGCGCTTCTGTGGCCTTTAGAAAATAGACAGAGCCCTGAAACTTTCTCACAGCATAGATACAGTCTTCAGTCACATATTAGTGAGTTATTTGAGTGAAATTAAGAAATTTGAAGCTTACCTGGAGCTCTTGCAAATCAAAGTTTTTCCAATAGTGACACATCGACTGCACACTCGCAGCCATCTTGAACGGGAGTTAGACACGATCGATTGATCACATGACTGACTCAGATCGAATATACTCTCTAAATAAAATGTCACAACAGTCCTCCTTTGCTGGTTGCAAAATCTAATTTTATGACATCCACAATGATAACGATGCTATGAGCTAAATAAACATTTTAGACCACACAGTCATGCTTGGCTTACTGTTATGCGTCTCACTGGCGCAGAACGACAGGAAGTATTTCTGTCCTACACAGCTTCGATAGGCTGTCTGAAAGAATCAATATGGCAGCCTCCAGTGGATGGTGTTCGGCTTTAAACGGTCACCCCATTAGCAAAGTTTTACGCGAAATTAATGAAGAAGATCCTCAAAGAACAACACGTACTGAATCCAGAGGACTTATTGCCGTTCAGGGGACTGACTTATTTGTTTGGGACAGTCAGAATGCCTGTTGTCTACATACGAACTTACGACATGTCTTGAGCACCGATTCGGGAAGCGGTGATGCCTCTGAGAAATCGAAACGTCGATCTATTCAGGTAGTTAGGCGATTGTTTACCAGCCTCAAAAGTCAAATCAATTCGAAGAAAGATGACTGGCTGGCTCTCAAAACATATATGCTACGAATACGATACTGTAGTGTCGTACGGTCGACGACAAAGCTTTAGGAAAATCATTTGTTTCCTATGCCATTGACCTTTATCAGTTTATTGCCAGATCGTCCACCCCTATTGTAGTCCATAAGGAGAA
This sequence comes from Mopalia vespertina, assembly GCA_030265115.1. Classification (NCBI taxonomy): domain Eukaryota; kingdom Metazoa; phylum Mollusca; class Polyplacophora; order Chitonida; family Mopaliidae; genus Mopalia; species Mopalia vespertina. Next base: position 10,122 of record JAQQZZ010000014.1, read on the forward strand.
AAGTTAATTTGTTAAGTAAATAAATGCTGGTACTAGCACTGCATATCAGTAATTTTATTTAAGGTAGCACTTAGTATCTGTCCAACATGTCACATTTAAGATCAGTAAGCTTATGCATTTATAAATCTGTTTTTAAACCACAATAAACAAACTGAAACTAATATGAAAGCATAAATAATTTAATGTTAATGAGAACGTCAAATGACGAATGGTCCCAAAATCTATGTTGGCTCCTGACTTCATATTTATTCTAAGAATTTGTTTCTTCACTTGTCAAAACTTTTTCAAATGAAGAAAAACTGTTCTACATACAAGCGTAGTACTAGTAAAAGAAGTATTGAAGGTGCAGTTTATTTTTTGCTATGCAGCTGTGTTGTTAAACAGTTTTGTTGTAATACCAAGTATCAGGCAAGGTGAAATCGTTTTTTGGTTGTTGTCTGTCATGTTGAACAGGTTTGTTTTTAAATGACAATCTAGTGTCCAATAACAATCATTGTTAGAACAGATTTAAGTTCAGAGAGTTGTGCAGGTCTTTCAAGATGGGGGTGAGGGGATAGGTTATTTGGTTTAGGAGGTTAGCATTTCTTTGTGGGCTGTGGGTTTGATTCCAGTTCGGGTCTACGTCTAAATCATTCATTGAACTAGACTGAACCTAGATATTTAAGTATGAAAATACAGTTAATGGTAAATGTTTTTAATCGAGCCTTCTGATTTAGGGCAGTCAGACTCGAATCTGTTCAAATTATATTTATGAAATTATTAAAATACAATTAAAGGGTCCTGTGGAAGACCAGTGTATCATCCTGCACAGGCATCTCTGTAATGCCTGTATCAATATTGTTAAATAAAGGTATCTTTGTAGGGGAGTTTGTCCAAGAACAGTCATGCTATCTTTACTTAGCACTTGATGGATATTAGTTTCCACACAAGGGCTTAGGCAAACACCCGTCCACCTGTCCAAATGGACACCCTGAAGTGAACAATTGCCTCATTTGGACACCCTGTTTTAAGAAACTTTGACATGCAGGAGATAGGAAAACTCAAAATTGGACACCCAGTTATTTGAAAAATGAAGCAAAATGACCATTCTGAACACCATACTTATGATTTCTGGCTAAGCCCCTGTTTCCACAACATCACATAATACGGTTGTTTTGTTCATATTACTTTGTGTTTGTCTCAATTACTGCTGGAATGCATTGTTGTCATATAAGTGAAATATCATTCTGATTGAGTATGGCATTGAACACCAATCCCTATATCCCAAATTGTTGACTTAAAATCAACAGTTCAATCTGATTCAATATGTTTGCACAGTCAGAGACTCAGATCCTAGAAGGTTAACATTCTTTATGGCCACCTAGGTGTGTATTCAAATGACTTGACTTCCTTGTTGTGTATTGACGAGAGATTATCTCCTGCTGACATCAACCCTAATCTGATTATGTTAATCTCTGTTGCGGTTGTATTAATAATTGTTTATTCAAATGACATGTAGATTTGGTGTTTTCTAGCAGTCTGACATTATACAACTGATGACAACCCACCCACCCATATGTCAACAGAATCATCATATGTTGGTACAATCTAGAGAAATAAACCTTGCACATACATGTAGCACTATTAATAATATTTGAGAATAGGGGCAGTTGGTAGGAAGGTTCCTGTTGCCCAGGGGCTCTCAGCGCTAAGGCTTAAGGGGCAAAATGAAGCCAATCTGTTTTTGATGTCTTTGTCGTATGTCCTGTGATTGTCCTGTCTTATATTTGTTTGTTGCTAGTGGTGTCTTGGCTGGTGGCCTTTGTCCTTTTTTTGCTCGAACACTTCATATAGAAAATATGTAGTACACTATTAGATCATAAGACACACATTTAAAGTTAATTCTATGGTAAACAAAGTTTGTAAAGATTTTAGACTTTGGGATTTATAATGTGTTTTGTTAAACAATTTATAATCTAGAACTAAGAAGCCAAAAATCCGTAAAAGCTCAGTGGTAAATATTGTGTCACTGTTTAATATTGCATTACTGGTACACCCTGGTGCTCTAAGAGCTAAGGAGCAACATGAAGCCGATCTGTTTGTGATGTTTTTATATTACGTCCTGATGGATCCTGTATTTGTCCTGTCTTCTCTTTGTCCTGTCTTGTCTTTGTTTGCTGCCAGAGGCATTGAGAGATGTTCCCTGCACCCATTGGGCAATTCACCGTCATATGAGTAAACTAACCTTGAGTATAGGGTTAAACCCCAATCAAACAAATCTACCTGGTACAAAAATATAATAATCATAAGATGTATCAATTTAACTGTCTCTCTTTCGCTTAAAATAATTGTTATAAAACTCAGGACCAGTCACAATTTTCTGTGGACCCTTGCAAATTTGTCTTTCTCCACATTTATAAATACATGATGAATGTATGTACTTGTACTTCATATTATATTTATTGTAATGAAGTGTGAGTCTGTTACAAAAACAGGTTAAAACCTTCCTTCTGACAACAAATTATGTGAGAGCAATTTTCCATAACCTTTTTTCATTTAGCTTATTAATACTTGTCTTTCCTTTTGTTAAATTTCTAAACCCAGCTTCGCTGGCACTTTTCATAGAATAGAATTTGAACCCAATTTTTGTAAAGTAGGGGAGACAACTTTAGAAGGAATTCGGCCCCCATTATTTAATCAATATCTTAGGGTATTCTAAATTCTCCACTATTGTAACACTAACTTAAAAACTATTTGACACAAAGCTTTTGATGTGGGTTGAATTAAGCCCGAATCAAACAAACAAGCAAATAAATTAATCTTTGGTTGGCGTCAGTTTAAGGCATTATAGGATTCAAAGATTTTATGCTGGTTTTCTTTTCACAGAAAGTTGTGGATTAATCACCCTTAACTTGAGGTAAAAGCATCCTGTTTTCCAATGGAATTTACTCAGTTGCAATTCTGTCAAATTTGTCACATTTTAAAGTCACACTGGTAACCCTGGTGCTTTCAGAGCTAAAGAGGAAAAGGAAGCCGATATGTTTGTGAAGTCTTTGTATTTCCTGTATTTGTCCTGTGATGTTTTTGTTTGTTACCAGTGGTGTCAGGCATGGTTTCCTTCAACCATTGGGCTGGCACGCCGTCATGTGAGTGAAATAAGTACGACATCAATCCCCAATCAAGCTACAGGCGGTGTGTTTTGAGTGTACATGTAGTGACACTGGCTTAGGGTGGTGTGTTTTGAGTGTACATGTAGTGGCACTGGCTTAGGGTGGTGTGTTTTGAGTGTACATGTAGTGACACTGGCTAAGTGGGTGTGTTTTGACTGTACATGTAGTTA
>JAQQZZ010000015.1:8946-23496 GCA_030265115.1 Mopalia vespertina
AACAATTTTCTTATCGTTTGTACCATGTGCTGCGTGTTGACATATGCCAAGTCTCTTATAAGTTACCCAATCAGATTAATGTACGTGAAATCTATTTTCTTTGACTTATATAAATATACTTTATATATATATATATATATAAATATACTTTATATAGGTCAGCGACAACACAAATACGGACTGAATACTTTCCAGTTTCAACAAATAAAACCCCAAAGTAATTTATATGTAAATAAATTGATAGGTTTTGGGTTCGGTTTAATTTTTTAAATATTTTTTAAAATGAACCTATCAGAAAAGCAACTGTTCAATAAACGGGCCAAATCTTTTTTTGCAAAAGATAACATGTAGTGTGACCAGACCCTCTAGCCGTGGTCGAAGTAAACGCGAGGAGAGTCTGGTTCACGCGAGACAACGTGCCTGCTGGCTAGGTGCGAATTTATTTCCTTATATTCCAGTATGTGACTGACTGTCGGTCAACAATGGTGGGAATTGTCAGACACATACATCTATATTTTATTCATATCCCCAATGTCCCACGCTCTCTTCAGAAATAGTCTGGCCATGGCACAAACCCACAATTGACCTATTCGTGACGTTATTTCGAAACAAGGGTTAACAACCTTTCAATGGATAGTTTCGCGAACACATGTAGGCTGGTGTGTTCTTGTTGGGTCACTGTTCTTTCATTGTAGGTCGGAATAACTTATTTCGTTTTTTATGCGATCAAAACCTGTCTCGCGTTAACAGTTGTGGTAAGTCACGAGGTTCAACCAACACTGTTTCCATTGTGTTAAAAATAAACGTATCCACTACTTTTTTTGAGCCGATGTTCTATTTTTGAAAATATTAAAAATATTATCAAGGTTAAACAATTTTATGTTCGATTACAAACAAATTCAAGGTTGACCTTTGCATTTTGAAACACATTTAGCTGGTGCTAAAAACACATACGACGTGGGCTGCATATGTTTTGTTTTCAACTAATGTCTAAAATTAATTTATCCGTTTCACATGTTTGGTATTATATTATGGTTTAATGTTTAAGATATTTACAAAATATATAATAAAAGCAACCACAACTCGGTTATTTTTAGTTACAATAGTCGCTAGAGAAATCAATAGTTTTCACAAGACGTTAAGGTTAGTTTACTGGATGAAACGCTGTTCAATACTAGTTTTATTTGACGGGAATATATACTCCAAAAGTTTGTCAGATAAATAGATTCACAAAAACAACTTGTATTCTTGAAACATACTGCCTGTATTCCTAAATTCTTCCTAGACCTGGTGGATTACAGTTGATTTTCATAGAACAATGTGAAGTTACGATTTAAAGGAATTACTAGTACCCTGGTTTGCGGAAAGTCGGTTGGTCTAGAAAAAAATACAAAACAGTCGACCAATCAAAACTTCACGAATAAGGGGAATCCCGTGAATTGTTACTACAAATTGTACTTGGAGAACGCACCTCAAAGGAAAGTTTGGATATAACAAAAACACTAACAAATTTATGTTACAATATTCAAACAAGGGTATCTACACTGCATTTAGTTTATTTAAATTATGTATTCAACGGATATTTTTTAAATGAACTATTCTGTTTCAATTGAAAACCGAACTTCACTTTGTTAAATAATGGTTCTCATGTAGAATTAATAGATTAAACATAATTTAGGGTAACCTCGTCTGTTCGCACATAAAGGTATTTGATTTACCGTGCCGATGTATTTTCGAATAATTTTACACATCGAGTGCCACAACGCCTGCTTTTTATTTTAAAACTTATATAATTATCTTTAATGTAGAGAAAGAAAACTTTGCTTTCTTCCACCGGGATTCGAGCTGAGTTCTCTGTCTAGCAGGCCCAGCGCTCTAACCGTCTGAGCTACATAGGACCACACGGCAAAACGACCGCGAATTTTTATCCAGGTTAGAGCCCCAAAACTCTCTTTACCGGAAGCACTGATACAAAGACACTATATATGTGTCATTTATCGCGAAATTCCAAACAGATGTGTTCCATGGAAGGGTTTAAGCGTGTAGGTGAATATCAGAAAGGGATATTTGTGCCTTTCGAATATAATCATGTTTACATTCAATTGAAATGAGACATGGAGACACATTTGTCCTTCTTGTCCGAATCTGTTTACATCATACGATTACGACTCAATCTGCTTTTCACTTTTATTTATTTGTTATTGTTTCAAGAGCTTTTGCGGAAGCACAGCTCTGGCTTATTACTTTAATCGCTTTAATGTGTGCGTATAGAATAGTGAAGTTATGTGTCACGAGTAGCGAAAATATTTACGAAACCAACTGTATTCGAGAACAAACAAAACGAGTCACATTTGCACATAGGGAATATAAACTATTGAAATATCTAAGGTTAACGTTAAATTTACATAAATGAATATTTGAATGGGGGCAGAATTTCTCTTAGTACTGCTGAAAATACCTTAGAAATTGCGACCTAAATTCCTTTGCAATAGAAAATATCCTTCTCTCAATTTATTACTTCAAGAGTTTCCGGTGGACACTTGCTTATTGGGACAGTATATAATTCTTTTTTCAACAGATCAACCCATCTCTGTTTCGCCTAAAATTAACGGATTATTTATGTTAAAATCAACGTCATTTCATTGTCGGCGTCAGTGTAAGGTGAATTTTAGTTTTTTTAAATAGTTTTTTCGAAGTGTATACGAATTTTGTGACCTTCCTACAAACTCTTACGCCCTGGGCCGCATGTGAAAAGATGTACGAGCTTGCAGAAGAAAGAACGTCTGTAACGAAGTTATTATCCACCAAGCCAGTGTGTTTTCTTCACTTTAAAAAATAGCAAATAGGTTCTGCATCGATAGATCTTTGCTTGCGTTCCGAGTTACCTCCCCCTGATGGTCAGAGCTGCCAGGAAAACGCAGTTTTCAGTCACAACATAAGGATGAATGATGCTGCAAAAAATGACCAGCAATAGGATGTTTTCGATTTTTTTGCGCCATTTAAATTCTGCGATTGTTAAGCAGTTATGTTTTGAACTATGTTGTGTCAATCGAAAATTGATTTCTACAATAAGTTTTATTAAATTTTGAAAACAAAATTTGAAGTGGAGGCGGCCATGTTTCTTTTTATATTACCCGTGAAATTTTGGGACATGAGAAATCACACAGGGTGTATGGGTTTTTATTCCCCTGCAAATTGAACAATCAGAACACAACGAATTTGGTTGACGGATAATAATACTTTTTATTTCTGAAAAACAACGTCAAAATTCATTGATTTATGCGGAAATATAAGGTTTAATTTTGTTCTTGTATATCGTCCCACAAATAGCTTTCGTATTGAATCGTTACTACTTCATTATTCTTTCTCTGTTTAGTAGATCTAGCTTAGTTATATTTTCAATAGTTCAACAGTCAATTTGGTCAAATAAACAAAATACAATTCAATTTGTTTTTTAAAACATCTGCTGGACACAAGCGTAATTATTTGGTTATGACTTTAATTGGAAAAGTCCGAGATAGGGAAAGGGAAGTAACTCTGTATAGCTACACTCTGAATTGGTTGGGTGTCCTGTGAATCGTAGCATATTATAGAGCCAATGGCCTTTTGGTGAGATCTGTATTGAGTTATACATGGACCGAGACTTATACGTAGACCGAGAAAGATATACTGCCTCCATTAAGTCGACAGTAATAATAAAAGCACGCATTATATCGGACCTCGAGTCAGACATCACAGTTATCCCTGCTGGCGATCAATGAACTTAAGTTAAGGACTTAAGCCGGAAAATAAAAATATACTCATTCCATGAAATAATAATCGAAGTAAAGACCGCTAGGTAAACCTGTTTATTATTTATATGTAAGTGGAACGCCGCAATTTCCTCGTAAAGGTGCTATTGATGTACTTTAAGTGGCACATTTAATTCTACTTCCTGATTACAACACACGTATGCCATTTCAAAATGTTTTATATATTTCTATTGAATATTTTATTATACTATAAAGTCATGAATGTTATGCCGTCTACAGTATTTGTTGATACATTAAGCATTACAATTTCGTATGTAAATTGTTACGCTGTCCAAGAGATTAGCTCCTTAACAATTTAAATGACGTAGATCTCGGTGCATTAATCGTACTTATCTGATCAACGAACATTCATTGTTTGCTTTATCCTAACCGACACAAGTCTGTCTGGTAGAGCTATTTGTATGGTGAAGATTTTTTATCAGATGCCCTTCTGGCTGCCATCTGTATGGTGAAGATTTTTTTTATCAGATGCCCTTTTGGCGGCAATCTGTATTTGTGTTAGTTATGTATATTTTGTAACTATTGTGTTTTCTCACAAACTCCAGGATTAGTAAATTTAATAATGAATTCATTAATTCAATCGTTTATTCATTCATTACGCAGCGCCGAAGTTACGTCCATTGTCATGCTGTTTCCAAATAGCCATTCTATAGTCATGTTTAGAATAACGTTATGCTGTTCTGGAATGGCCAGGTTTAATATTGCCGTTTTCAAATATATGTTTAATATAGCGTGCCCGGGGTCTTTTAGCATAACCCAAAGGAGGGAATCCGGAGGGACGCATAAGCCCGGAAGGTTTGAAAGCGAGGGTGGTGGTTAAGCAATCTGAGCTAGTTTGAGAAATGGAATTTAGATTCAATTCCATATCAAAACCGTACGACTCCATTGCCATTTTACCCCCCAAAAATACAAGAAACTCCTGTGCTCATACACATTAATTTTCCGGTCATTTGATTAACATTTATAACCGTTTCAACTTTATCCTAGCCCAAAATACCTAAGACACCACACGGAAAGTGAAGGAAGCAGAAGCACAAAGTATAGATATATAACCTGTTCGTAAAAGATCAGTTCATTGATTATAAACTCATTCAAAAATAACAAATTTCTCATCATATACATTTTTGCAGTGTACATGTGCATGTAATTATAACGGATAAACTATATGTGATTATATTTGTGCTTCTACACTTTAATTTAAATTTAATTCAAAGTGATCGTGAACAGTGTATAAACACTTGTCTTAAATAAAGAATGCTATGCGCAATTTTCTTACGAAGAAATAGAACAAAATACAAAAAAAAATCAGCGCAAGGTGAGGGTGGTAATGGTTGAATTTATACGGTTGAGTAAACATACTAGTCAATAAGCAGTATGTGTAAATGACTAAACAGCAATTCTAGCGCTTCAGGGGAAGTATATATGGAAGACCATAAAGGCTATATCACTATCTCGCGGTTTGCTATATATTTGGCAGTCTGAGGAAGCGAACCGTGGGGGTAGCTAGGTGGTCTCTATCATCTTCCATATATGTTACCGACTTCATCTGGAAATTAAGATGATAGACAGAAGGGGACTCACTCTGTAGAGCCGTAGCTTTACCGTGTGGGTCTTCCCATGCATCACTACACATTCTAACAATGACATCTGTTAATCTAATTGAACAGCAATCAATCCACTCCATCTGGTACTGTTCCCCGACCGATGTGTTACAAATACTGCCAATCCACGCACGGGTCTCAGAGCTAAGCTAGCAAGCGGAAGAAACGAACGTCCATTGACGCAGTGATTGGGTCACGTCTCCTGGACACTTAACATTTAAAGAAGAGAAAACTAACTTGACAAATTTCTGCATCGGTCGATGTCCTAAGAAAATATAATCCATATTTTACTCCGATAAGCATTTTTTATTAGTTTTTTTTTTCAAATAGAAAAATCAATTCTATAGCTAATAAGCTAAAATGCATTTTTTGTGCGACTTAAGTTGTTATTAAACAATAAAATGTATATATAATAAATAGACAGCAGTTTAATCAACGCAGAGGAAGAATTCTGTTTCCGAGCCTATATTTGGATATGAAAATAGAAAAGGGGGAGTAACTCTATAGCACTACAGCTTGGTGATCTCTGAGAATCTCTATAAATTCTGACAATGACTTCTGTTATCTAATTAAACAGCGATCGATCAACTGTAACTGATGACTGTTCCCCGACAGATGTGTTACAGATATTGCCCACACTGTAGCAGTATGGCATTGCTTTGCGTATAAATTTTGCCGAGATTATTATTATGCCAGTGTTGTTATAGCTTAAAGCAATGCAGAGCAGATCTGCCGTTGAGTCTGTTTTTTTTGTCAGTGCTTTTCCTTAGTAACGTTTAGGCTGATTTCCTTCATCGATAGGCTATCATACAGTCAGACGAGTAAAATAAACGAGACGAAAGAGGCAAACACAAAGAATTGAATAACTACTGGATTTATAGTATTGTTAGTTTTATATCCACGATGAGAAAATATCCGTATTTCTGTAGTTAAACAATCAAAGAAATAGCACCACAATCATTGTTTAAAACATCACTAAAACACCTCCTCCTTAATCAATATTTCGATTCGCTCTTTTCGCCCTGTATATATGTTGACTTGTTTTGTATGTGTATATGTTTGTTAAAAAAAATGACTTGCTTACAACAACAACAAATTATCTACGGATAAAACAAGTCCTGTCGGGACTTTATTCCCGCCAAACAATTGTTCACAAGTAGTTAATTGTATTCAATATAGATTTCTTTGGTGAATAAGAGTATTAATTAATCAAAACGGTTACAACCTTAATTATTATCCAATTAAATCATTCCTTTATAAAATTGAAATCTCCCTTAAGCTAATTATTCTCTCCAAGTTCAATTATAATTCATTTATTAGTAAAATATTCCCACATTTAAAGTCGCAATCTTAAGTATCTAACCAACTACACATTACATTAAACAAGAATAAAATAAAATGTCTACTCAGTGTAATGTTTTTTAAATGGTCTTAATTTCATTTGTAACTAGCAAAACATTGTCCTATTACAGATACACTTTGACTTTGATTTCTAACTTACATGATATATTTCCACACCTTCTAACTTTTTCTCTAATCTACTTTTGTAGTTTTTCTCCCTAACGTTATAACGAACCAAATAATAGAGTTATAATCTTTAATTAGCAAGTAGATATCAATTATTTTCCTGGTGGCTTCCGTTTTTCCCCTCCTTGGCATTTAAATATTGGATTGGAGGAAACAATCATTTCAGCTTATCATAGCATCAGATGAAAGTATTTCAAATGTGTATCGCAATTTGAACATGCACAGAATGTTATCGTGAATTAACTCCCCTTATGTGTCACACTCACTTAAATTGTTAATAGAAAAAAATCAAATTACAAGCTTAAGAATAAAACAACCAAATATTATCAAAATTACTTTTTAACCGATATTGTTATTGATTTATTATGCAAATTGTACAATTTGCTATATTTTTTTTTAAATTAGTGCCAAAATATCGGCTTTCTTTTGTTTTTATGAAATCTCTGGAAGATTATATTTTATTAAGCCAGTATTAAATTTAACACTTTCGGTCCACGAATACCTGGCTTCCTCTTCACAAATGTGTAGCATATGCTGAAATGTTGTAGATACCAAATCTACCGTGAATACTAGTCAAAGAAGGGCGTGTATAGATGATTTGCTGTTTTTAACATGTAATTGTTGATAACAACTATAAATCCATTCAACTTAAATCGCATGGGCGCGTTTTATAATGCACATTGCTGGTGCCCTGTCACCCGTTAGAATTCATATCCCACACGCACATCTCCGCGCATTCCAGATTGATTTATCATGCCATTGCTTTATTGTGCTAGACAGGGTTAGATTGGCCAACGGGCTAAACTGATGGTCGCCCATTCCACATAGCCGTATTTTTAGAGAGAACGGGACATGAATATCGATTTCTGCCAGACAGATTGGAGTTCAGGCAGAAAAGGGACAGCTCCTGGTTAACTGTGTAAATTGAGTTCGTCACGAAGCGCGCCTCCCTTAGAATTTCACTATAAAGCCCTATTAATGTCTGCATTATTTCACTTTACTGCGTCTTCTGCAAGCAGCAAGCAATTCTATCACAGCGTCCCGAGGGAAGCCAGCAATTCTTTCGGTTGTCGGGCTGAAACGAGATAGAGAGAGATGAAAAATAATCAATCTTGTTAGAGAAATAATAATTTTAATAAATGTCAAAAACTATTTCCTCGCACTTGTTTTTCTTCCCATCGAAAGAAAAACACAGAACAAAACTGCAATGATGTATATAGGATGAGACATTTCTCCACGTTCCCTTGGTAATTTGGAGAAATAACGATGCTATCTTTAAAGAATGATCGTAGAATGTCATATTGATTTGTCATTAGCATAATCTTGGAACTTGGTCACTACACGAAGGCCTATTCTAGTATTACAGGTTATGCAAAAATCCCTGCGTCTAATCTCGTTAAATACGGACATATTTAATTATATTAATTAGAAAATCAATTTGGGAACAACAATAGTTTTATACCAATATTAACGACTAACTTTGTGAATATTACGGTTAATGAATTGTCTTATAATAACAGCCATTATCCTCGTCCAAAGAACAAGGCCATCAGAATAACGACGCAACTACTGCTGTGATGGTTGTAATTTACAGGGGAAAAAATAAACTCTAGAAAGAAAATAACAAAGTAATTTTTGCAAATTGCAGTTAATTTGGATGCTTTGGAATTTCTTATTTTTTTCTTCCTGTGTGATCTGTCTTTCTGGATGCGGTCCGTATCGAATAGAGGCACGAATTACGTCACAGCTGTCACCCCTTTTGGCTCTCTTGATCTGGCAAATTATTAGTTGGAGAAGTTGTTATTGTCTGTAAGAGGGATCGGCGAGAATAGTGATCCAAGCCCGGCTACTTCTAAAGCTAGCTGTCTGCTCCGATGCCTCCGAATCTTAGATGCTAATAGCATTTTCTTTCATGGCACCATGGCGACGCATGTCTCATAGAGTATTCGTGGCACGTCTTGGAGAAACTCTGGAATTATCGATTCTTCCACTCCATCAATTTCCTCCACATTGGATTCTCTGGGACTTTCTTCATATCAGCGCCATCGCGAAATGCCATGAACCCTGACTTTAAAGACAGGCTGTAAAAAAAGATAGGACTCTCCAAAATGCTGCGGTTAAGGAAATGAAAGAACGATTGGGCCGTTATTTACAGCCCCCAAACAAAACAGTTCCATTTGTCACAAACCATCAGAAATGTCGCCTATTGCTTCTGACTGTTTGGTATTGGCGGACATAAATGACTTTTCCCGATGATAAAGTGTCTCACAACCAGAGCTGATGTCCTCAGTTAATTTTGGGAAAGCAGAAAAAATTGTTTAAACGAAAACATTACGAAAGCAAGATAATAAAACGAAATGGGTAGTTACAACCCACATTGATTCGTGTAGCCTATGTTTTAACCGTTATTTGGAATTGGCTATTGGTGTTGTTTAAGGCTTATAAATGATATGCAACCAAAGACTATCATGTTATATTAAATATCGCACTGTACCAGCCAGTCACATGGTTACTATATACTAATATTACAATGACTCTTCGGGTTCGTATTTAACACAAAGACTTAATACTTCTCTCATTATACATAACACAGAACAGACATAATCAGTTTACTATGTTTAATGTTATAAATGTTTTAAACGTTAAGATGGTAAACCATTTGCCAATGACTATTTCTGTAGTTATAAATGAGTGGGTGAATTTATGTCAGCACAATAGTTTTCCACCCTGAATTGTCGATAAATACCCAACATCACCATAAACTCTGCTAGTCTCTAGAAATCAAATGTGTGGATACTCAAAATTTCCAATACAAAATCACACAACGCCTTCGGTGGCTCAAGATATATTTAGATTCGTCTCTATGTTAGATTTCTAAGATTGGCATAGAAAATCTGTTTTTTTAGAGCATGTATCTCTGTAATGTGTGCCAGCAAGCGCTCCGATTCCTTATATGTGTTCAGTAGTTAATAAAGGGTGACAGACAATTGTATGGAGTCTTAGTGTGTTTGTATGTGTTTGATGCCAGGCTATCAGATAATGGCAGTTTAATATCAGTAGACGAGGATTGCCGGTTTGAATATGTTAGCAGGGAGAATCAACTTCACCGTGAACGTTGGTAAAGCCGACATTAGCTGACTTGTGCCTGGTTTAACGCTGTCAGGCTTCAGGCAAAGATGTGTTAGCCTTGCGCTTAATAATTCCTCTCGAGAAGGCTTTCGACTTCATTCTATTTCCTGTGCACGAAGCCACACTGCTGAGGGCATAGAGGCGGCCATCTACCGCTTTACCATTCCTTGTCCATGTCACCCTTTAGCCGTTATCGATCGATCGTGTTTGCGCTGTAATTGACATACAGAATTCCACCACACGCGGCTAATGCAGGCGACTGCCACAGCAAGAACAAAGGGAAAGCCAAACAGTCCATTGTTTCACAGAGATTCGTCTATGGCATTGTGACCATGCTTTTGGTAATATGCTAGGTTTCCCATGCAGTACTGAATTTCAACCCAAAGCACAGACTCAAAGCAGAAAACACTGGCTTCAATAAGATTATATATCTAACACAGACAAGGTTACAACACAAGGGCATGTTCATAGTTAGAACTAATCAATACGCTGAAGAGCATTTTCCATGAGACCATACGAGCTTCTGCTTACAATGGAATCGGGTTAACAGAGAGAAAGACGCGAAGAGAGTTATACGGTTACGTAAAGGAAAAAAAGCCACTTACCTCTAAAAGATTCTTAACAGCGGTAGATACAGATATCCGTATAAGTCATAAGATAGTGTAGAATAATGGGCTTCCCCTTGGCATTCACCGCGTGCCTTAATCGTGCAAATCACACCAAGGCAGACACAGTGAACACAAAAAGACCAGCCCACTCTTTGTCGACGCCTCCCTTGGACTGTTCTTGGTCGAGTCAGGCTACAATATGGCTCCGATGCTAGGCGGGCTTTTATCCGCTTTAATATATTCGTCGGCACTGGCCCGAGTCTGCGAGCTACCAATAGGCTGTCCACGACTCGCATGGCATTAGTCACCCAGATTGATATCCCCACCAATAATTATTGTCACATTTGGCCACTATACAGTGTGAAGATATTAGATTTTCCGGTGATGCAGAAGACGACGCGTTCACCTTAATTCGACTATAGCCATCTCCACCATAACACGAGTGCGCATGTTCAGATGACATCGCTTCGGGCCTGACAAACTCCTTTGGCAGCTCATCATGGAAACTATGTTTGTATCCTGAGGAAGCGTTCTGTTCATTTTCGTCCTGCCCGGTATCATATTTCAATCAGTGACTACACATAACAACACAACAAGCAAGCGGGCCTGCGTTTAAATGAAATTTCCTACCAATCTCCCAATAGCTTTTTTGTGTAGGAATCAATCGGTGGAACTCAATCTAAGAGACAAATTGCCAATCCAAAGCTCCTGTTAATATCTCAGAGCGATAACGCATCAGCCGTATTAAATCTCTTCCTTTGGTAATCTATTTTGCCAGCACCCACTGGTCGATGCCAATAATAGCGTAATTTGCAATTTCTACTTAGTTATTTCAATGGTTAGAAAATCCGAAACGCACTTTGTAGGCAATCTAATCGAAGCTGCATACTTATTGTTATTACGTGAAGTTAGCTACTTGCATTTTGTAAAAAAAAAACCCACCAAAAAACACCTTAAAGATGGTAAAAAATATACAAGAATGTCAACAACAAAAACATTGCTATTAAGTCACAATAGATTGGAAGTGAATAACAGAAGAAAAAAATCATTTCTGTTTGTGCATTTGCGAGTGATTACAGAAAGGCCAATTCCTAAAAAAATATGGTAAATATTAAGAAAAAAAAATTGTGAATGAAGACTTTGCTGTGATGTTAAATGTAACGTTAACGTAGAGTTAGGGTTGTGGGCTACATTGGGTGTAAGGTTAAGGGTTATTTTTAGGGTTAGTATTAACCCTAACTTAGAACTAAGAATTCACGTTGAATCTTTAATACATGACACAGTTATGGCATTTTGCTGGACATCATGGGGGAAAGGGGAGGGGGTGCGTTTTGCAGTGGAGTAAGGCACCGTTTCACTTTTGTTTTTGTCCACACGGATTAGGTCTTTTCTTATTATTAACAGTTCTATTATTATTTATTGAAATTTTTGATTGTACTGTGTCATATTCAGATGAAACTACGAAGCCTGCAAGAAAGATACACGAAACTGGGACGGAGCAGATACTTGAGAGATCGGAAAGACTGGGCCTATTTGGTTTCCATATTCCTGGGAATTGGCCAATATTTAAGCAGTGGTTCTGTTTGTCCATGCAGACCCTTGGCAAACATGGCCGGGGACTTTGGAGTGTTTCCTCCAGACTAGTTAAACATGACTTCTAGAAGACCGTAAACACCAATCACTGCCTAAATCAACTCCCAGAATCCAGACCAAACTTGACCAAGTCTAGATTAGTCCCAAAGGAGACTACAAGAAAGAGAGTTTTCAAAGAGAGAAAATTGGCTCACCTTTGACCTTTGGTTAATGGTAAGTATTTTAGCAAACACGCGATTATCAAATCCTACAATTTCACCAACCCACCCCCCCCCCCCCCACAAATTACTTACATCCAGAATATATTGTCTTCATACCACACAAGTAAATCCGACAAGCAATTAGCTCATTTCGGCCAAACAATTCAACATTGATTTAGCATCAAAGTTAGCAGATGGTGATGAACAATTTAACCATACTGTAAATCACACATACACAAACATAAACTAACAAACAATTATATGCTAGCCCAACTGAGTTCGTCAACATATTAATCTGTTAAACTATGTAATTTAATCTGTTAGAAATTAAACTTAAATGCATACAACATCAAGGAACAAACTTCATGGATAGCTGATTTCCGTCTTATATACACTTAACAACATTGCATTTTAAAATCGATTCCTGTCTGTAGAGATAAATATTATTATATGTACTGTGTTTTGTCTGCAGTATGATACTGCCCTAATTGACTATATGAGACAACCGGCCATTCACACCTATTCATCCGTCTATGCTATACCGATCGAGTTCTTTTTGTAGTCCATTTTACAAGAAAACACTTCCTCCATCAATGTCTTGCGGGGATGTGTGTTCGAACATCAACAGCCTGTAAACCGTGCACCATGTACCGTACAAGTTAGAAAAAATTTAAACCATTCAGACAGGCACCCTACCTTTCATGCTTCCATCGCTTATTATCCACTCCTCTCCGTATCCAAACTAGCTGCATCATGATTTCGCTTGACCCCTATCAGAGTTTCCGGTCCATTCACTAGCTTCATGGGTGTACGAGTACGGATTGCGCAAATGTACGAGTGCGAGATGATCGTAATGGCAAGTATTATTGGCGTTTGCCAATCTCCGTATAGAATGATCTACTAATCTTAATTTACTGGGATACAAATCAATATTCTAATCGTAATTGAACTATTAAAAGAGAAGTCAAAATCGTATTGAAACAATGACACTCAACAAAAATCTTCTCTGATGTCCACCAATCAGGCAAAAACTTTTGTGTCTCTAAAGATTTCAGTGTGTTATAAAAGGTTTATTTCGAGCTGTTACAGTGGCATGGAATTATACATTCCTTGTTTTCAAGTGTCAGAGTAGGAAGATATTAAGAAAGTAATTCTCATAACGTAACGGTTAAGCTTGATTCCAGAAAAGAGTGACCAAGCTAGAGCGCAAACGCTCTGTCGTTTCCATTTTATAAGCAACACGAACCCTACAACTAGAGATATATAGATTTAAATCAAGCCGTTGGATCATATTCCTCATGCATCTTTGATACCGATAGTTTGGCAAACGTGAGAAATAGTGTCAGTTCAGACTAATTTACGACATGATCAATCGAGATTTTCCAAGCATGCTTCTCCCATGGGAAACGCATTTGTGTGGATGCCTACTAAAATCATTATAACTTGTCGAACATCAAGGACAAAGAAATAAAATGTTACTTCACACAAATAATCCTAAACAACGAGACGTTTCTCGTGAATCGCTTTGAATTATTGCCTACAGCATCAGTGAATGATAGGTGCAGGTTTCCGTCCACACATATGTTTTTTCTTTAGCTTGATCGTCAGGTTTTGTGATAAAAAAAATCGGCGCCTAGTAGCTGACTAAATTATGTTCATGACTGAAGCGGAAAGAATGTTATGGCAGACAAATAATACGGGAGAGTGAGGAAAAAGATGTAAATATTGTATATTTGGTGTCAATGTTTTCATCCCCCCTCCCTCTCCAAATATAAATAAGTGCTTTACGTTGAAATGGTCACCACACTACCGATGCATTGGAATGAAAACGGACACTGGTCTAAATATCTTAATTGTGCTAGGGTCAGCTTTAAGAAGTATTGTGTTTATTTTGTGTCATATTTTCCAAAATATAAGTGGGAAATATTCCATGCGAAATATTTGTTAATTTTTTAATCCCTTATTGTGTAGCTATTTAAAGACCCTATTATCCATTCTAAATTTCATTTTTTTTACAAATTAATTTAAACAACAAATGTTGATATTTATAACACGATTAAATGAGCCTGGATCAGGGTAG
>JAQQZZ010000015.1:51787-72792 GCA_030265115.1 Mopalia vespertina
CCCCCCCCCCCCCCCACAACAAGCAAACAACACAGATTCAAGAGCTTACCAATTGAATTGCTGTGTAACTGGCAACGAAGAGATATCGTGAAACAAAATTCCATTTGTCGGATCAGCATTGGTCGGTTTAAAAACACTCCACCGATTGGCTGTTACATAAACGGCTAGCACACCGCGACTCTTGTGGCAATTCCTTCAAATTAAGGCATATTTAGCAGCCGGTAATATGGAGTAAGACGACGAATGATATAAACACAGCGTACACTAACTCTGAAGTTTTCAATTAAATGTCACAGGTTCTATCCCTGTCGGAGGAGTCAATTTATTAATTATTTACATAAAAAAAAATATGTTTATCATTTATCAGATGTTTTGAACTTTGATTCAGAAATGTTGTATACTTCGTCACTTGAGAGACGTGTCTAAAGCAGTATTTTGGAGGAAAATATCATAAACATCTTCGGTTTAGAACCAACAATCATTGGAAACCAACTTTAGATGACAACGGATGTTACCAATGGCTGGTTATTTATCAATTGTCGGTTATTAAAGATTTGGACATTATTTCAATTTGAAAAAAAGAAATTAAATTCTTAATTCTAACGGAACGTTTATATATGAGATTTATGACCAATAAACTATGTTAGTAACTTTAAAAAAAGGATGTCATGGATATTCCGTTGTATATGACATCATAACATATTCCCCGTGTATTTGTACGGTGGTAATTTGGCGGACGACGACAGTACAATTTAAGGTAATCCACCGATAAACGGTAGAATACATGGTAATGGTTTATGACCAAGGCGACTATACCTAATATCGTGGAGGTAAGACGGCGACCGTTTAAATCAATTGGATCCATTCGTTTAATTTGTTGACATTCCTGGAACTTTGTAGTTTATATAAATAAATTTCTGTTAATGCAAAGAATTTTGAACGATATTTTGGACAGAACTTCCTCTTGTTTAATAAAATTTCTCCCGATTTTGTGGTTGCTGGTTGGTGTTTATGAAACAGAAACTTCCGGTTGCTCAATAGTATACCGAGAGCTTGTTGATTGGTGTTGATAACAGGGGGATTACACATCGCCACGGCTCAGTTGAATGACATGCATGCTTGTATACAAACATGTTATGTATAGAGGTGATAATTGTGATAGATATTCGCCTTTGCAGATGTTTAAATAATTAACGCGCCATGGAAGTGGGCCGATATGCTTGTTAAATTTCCGTCGGAATCATTAAACTGATTAATCTACTAGGAATATTCTCTGCATAATCAACAGAGACATGTACAAAGCATGACTGGGGTCGGAAATCTAGTTTAGCGGGTTCGATATACTCCAGCGACTAGACTATACACTGAGGGGTCCCGTGTGCACGAAGCCCAAATTGCTTCCACAATTGCGGCAACTTCTCTAAAGAAATGGCGGGTGGTTGGAGGGAGCTTCCTGTTGCCCTGGTGCTTTCTAAGCTAAAGAGGAACAGGAAGCCGATATGTTTGTGTATTGTCCTGTGAGTGTCCTGTATTTGTCCTGTGATGTTTTTGTTTGTGGCCAGTGGTGTCGTTTATTTCCCCCATTGCGCTGGCACGCCGTCATGTGAGTGAAATGACCGTAAGTACGGCGTTAAACCCCAATCAAACAAATCTAAAGAAATGTACAGAGGCAAGCAAGATATCATTCTCTCCAATAAAAATATATAGCCTAAATTATCCTTTAGTCAAGATGTGCATATCGGTAATTCAAACCGCTCTTGTTTAGATCAATTAATGAGCTTGTCTCTGGGAATATCTAGATCACTAAATGAGTCATCGGTTCCTTATTTATTTACATCCCTTCAGTTCCAGCCTGATTAGGGACTCTTAGGAAATATATACTTTGAACGAGTCTCTCTACAAACAGGATAGAAACTCGCAGTATGTAGTTAGATTGTATGATTATTTACTGTGTTTATAGGTTCGGAACCAATAAAATGAAAGCTTACCGAGAAGCATGTCATGAACAAAGCTCATCGATTTAGTTAAATTTATGGTAGATTTGCATTTCTTGGAAATTTCGACCCAATGTTCTGTCTATTATATGTGTCTCGGCTTGGAGTCTCCCAACGACTAAGCTCGAATAGATCGGTATGTGGAAATTGAAAAGACTTGCGAAAGTTTGGGTGGTAGTTTTCTTTTAAATTTTAGCTGATTTCTGGGACAGTTCGGACAGCCGCCATATTAATGTAATCTAAGAACAAACACTAAGTAAGCTTACAAAGATCTAACAATGGCTTAACGTGATACTTTACATACACATATATGTGTAGTATTTGGTTTATTCACATTCTTAACTCTGATTAAGACCCGGTCCAAATTACCTATTCATGGGCCCTAGGCCAAACTCATCAGTGGGCCCCCAAATGCTTCAGCATCCAAACCATCCAGTGGGCCCTCTGACACCCGTGGGCCCTAGGCCAGTGATTTGCTATGCCAATTGGTAAATCTGACAAGGGCTATATGAACTATTGGTTAATATTCCTCTCGAAGAAAGAATAAATTTAAATTTGATGAACGTATATAAGATACGGTGGAGGTGAACCAATATCTGTCCGACTCCATTCGTCATTTGTCAATATGTTTGCTCTTGTTCCTCGCAGATATATATAGTAAGCCAAGAATGCATCCACTCACCCTGGCGGTATTATGTTCTCATCAAAAATGTACCTGACCTCAAGATGTGAATAATTAATTTGTGTGTCTAATGACAAGCTAATGCTCCAATCAATGATGATAAAATAGAGGCTATTGTATGGTGGTAGTTTAAATATATATTTAATTTGATAAGATGATACTATCCAGACGGTACGAGCTATACTTATCGTCCATATATCCAGCTATGTTTGGAAAACTGAGATAACATTTAAAGTATCAACAATTTTAACGCCAGCATCCAGCAACACCTTGGTGTTTGTATTTTAGTTTGTTGACGGTCGCTACCAAACAAATTTAAACATGCCTCGCACATTTTGATAAACCTATAAATGTTTGGTGGAGTGTAAGTCGAGGTGGTAACTTGGTATACATTCTACCCAGGGTTTATTAATCCAATCGGCTGCTCAATTGTCCACAACGAGCGACCATCTGTCAACTTACCCCGATCACCTGCCCGTTTAATTGTCAAGGGGAACACCAACAGTTCAGGGTTATTTCGAAGTACATGGACTATTTTAGACGGCAGCTGCGCTGGTCATCCGTTTTAAATGACCATCATTTTGTAGCTTATGTAGTGCGACAAACAATACCATTTGCGGAGTAAACCTATAGTGGTTTCTTCGCACAGTAGCGTTAATCAGCGTTCACTATCAGACAGTCATGGGTGGCGGCTGGAACAGATCTATTCATTCTTTTCAAATAACCCTTTTCTTATTTTCTTTGCAAAAGTCTATTCTCGGAGTACCCCGGCAACTTTGGGGCCTTTAATGATGATTTTAGAAGCATTGTGGTACGGCTGGTTTTATGCTCGGTTCGCCTCAACTTAAGCGACCCGTGGCCGATTGTGTCTTCACGCTGTATTCATGAAGCCTCAACCCCCACTGTTATTAACAATTCGCAGGCTTTGACAAAAAGATAAGATGAAATGGAGCGATCTAGACGCGTGCCGCTTTTGGCTCAAGCTTTTCTATATGGTTTGAGCTATGCATATATTTCAAGTCGATTTGCCTTGATGACAATACGGGTGACAACCTTAATTGATGAGGGTCTCCTATCATTTTTTTCTTTCCGCATGGCCATCGCTAAAGCGGGATGCGTTTTCTTCCCTGAGGCCAACGAGTGTCGCAAGTATAGATAACAACTCCGTCGCGCGTGCACATATTCTAACTCCATGGCTACGCTGTATTAAGATTTCTCTACAATATCCACTGCCTTTATTCCAACCTTAATTATTTATGCATAATCGATTTCTGCACGAGCAAAAGTAGCAGTAAATCGTTCATGGAAGATTGTAATCTACAGTCCATTTAGGGCTTGTTTTAGCACTTTGATTCTATTTATGCATGCACTGTACTCATACGTTAAGATAAAAAAAAAAATGTTATGTATGTGTGAATTTTAATTCGGTAGCCCGAGTGTAAAGTGGGAAGCCCGGGGGTTAGTTTAACTAGAATAATAAGGGGTTTTCACTGTTAGATTGGATTGGCCGGCGGGATGCACATCTGCCTCTGTCGCGTGCCCGCTTTGATTGACACAATGTACCAAACACCTGCCTATGACGTCACAACACTTCGCCATCCCTAGCAAATCTTTACGATCGGATTATAGCCGCGTACTACACTAACAATATATATATTTTACCTGGCGACCAATTTGAAAACTGGGCATGGTCATGTTTCCAGGGTAGTCTGGATCTGAGATAAGAGAACATAAAATATAGTGGAGCCGAGAGATTTAATTAAAGTGCTTCCATTATCACCGTGCGCAAACAAATTAGAATAGTCTGACAAACTTCGCTTACATTTTAACTGCGGACAATAACTGTTTTCCCCCATGGGGTGCAGAATATAGACCCGCACCCATTATTACCATATCCGTTAAAATTTCAATCACACTGATGTGGCCTGCCAATTGAAGGTTATAAATTACATCAGACTTTGTCGGCAAATCGCATTGCTGTAGCCTGCCAATTGGAGGTCATAAATTACATCAGTTTGGACTTATTTGAATCGCAGTTTAAGTTTGTCCTCTCGGAATGAACCGTGTAAAATCGCTTCAGTCCTGCTGGGAAGATTAAACAACCAGACTCTGATTTATTACGTCATACCATAGCGATTTGTACGGTACCGTCTTTGATGAATCCAAAATCTTAGACGAATCCTCTTTGGTCAATTAATGGTCCAGTTCCTCGGTAATTAGTAGAGTTATAACACAAGCTACTATCATAATAGATTGTCCGTGCAGGACATGTTTGGCTTCCTACATATATAAACAGTTTTCTGAAATCCAATCCGACAGCGTGTCCGGTTTGTTTTGACAGTAGATTTTCAGGACATTGTCGGTTGAATGGAGGAAACCCCAAGCTGTATATTAGATACTGAACGACAGGTGACGACTGTTTTAAGGGGGGTTCCAATCATCGTTCCTTTCCAGTACATTACCAATTTTACATTTAAAAATCACGTACGTTTCAATGTGATTAATCGCTTCAATCAGAACGTATTTACTTCAACAACTTTTCACTTAAAGAAATCGATTTTATGAAAAATAAACAATGTCTAATAGAAACACATTATTTTTATGTCAACTGATTTACAAGTCGGTAATTTAGTATACATAAGTATTGTTTTTGAAAACACCTACGGTATACTTCATTTGGTTCGGGGATAACGTCGAAACGGTGCTTCTTGATTTACTGGAAGTTGTTATTCATTACAAATCATGTCCAAGGCTGGATAAAATCCGTCCATAGACCAGCTCCTAAATGACACTCAAATAATTCAACCGCTACTTCGAATCCCGGTGGAGGCAAGCAATGTTTTCTTGTTTTACAATTTAAAAAAAAATATATACATTTTGAATAAATGAAGAGAGAAAAATTTGCTTGCCTCCACCGGGATTCGAACACGGGACCTTTGGGTTACAGGCCCAACACTCTACCGACTATATATTTTGAATAAATATATATATAGACAAGAAATATATTCACTGTAGGAATAGACGGAGAGATTTTGTTCGGTATACCTGGTAATTAATAAATGATATATAAGCACATGTGAAACTAATTCATTTGTTGAAATCATACGATTACAATATCATTAAAAACCTGGTTACATTGGGTTTATGGCATGGCGAGGTTTCAGGAACCAATACAGGATTTGTAAATTCAGTAAGAGTCTTTCAGATTATAACATATGGTTACATCATACTGTTGATAAACTTTTAATTTATTCAGGAGCGAGCTGTCCATCTTTTCGCCTCACAAATGCTGTAGTCAAACAAGGATATAAGAAATCAATCTTCCTGTATACTTTTGCACGCTTTAAGATGAGTTTGATATCATGCCTATTCTTTCGGCGCACGATCAAACCAAACGGAAATGCACATAGAAAGATAAGCTTAAATGATTAAGACTCGTCGGACATTGTATCCATTGGGTTTCAATTGGGAACAAGTTAAATGGTCTAGGCAAGACTTAATTTCATTTGTATTCCAATATGGCCAACCTAGCCCCTGGTTTGCTAATCTCATTTTAAAGGATTATCAAAATCTTGTACCTTAAATGTCTACTCCTCTCTAAGTAAGACCCAGTATAGCATAAAAGAGATACAGTAATCAAAATCATCTATACTAGTTATATTTTCTATACCAGGTACAAGACCATTAACGTCTCTCGATATGTCTGTAGGTTACCCATAACAACTCGAGATTAGGATCTATTTAGAAGCCTTTTGTGTGAGTTTATCTAGGACATAAGATGATTCATCGGTTTTCATTAATCGACATCTCTGTGCCAGTGTGATTTGTTTTTGGAAAAAGTGTATTTTTTACGAGTAAACTCAGGAGAAAAAATCGTGAATTGATTTCATCTGAAATTTGCGATTATAAGCATAAGATGAATGCAATAACATCACATATAGGGGAGATTCCAAATTTAACACAACGTTATTAATCAGTTAACTTAATAACTGCGAAAATGGGAGTTAGGTCAACAATTGACTTTTCACGAACTTTCTCGCGTTACTTGTCATGTACATACAGTCAGCCAACGTGTTATCTTTAACGTCACGTGATGTTTTACCTACAATACATGACAATAAAGCCAATAGTGCACCTTAATTTATAGAAAATGGGGGAACACGTAAAATCTTGAAATGTTTCACTGTGAGATTTCTATAAGTGAACCAGGAAAGCTCTTAATAATATAAGTTGAATATCCTGACTTATATCCTACCAATTCAACAAATAAACATATCCAGTGTACATCTGGTTACAACTTATGCGGTATCAAACACTCTAACGTTACACAATCGAGATCTTAATTATTGGGTTGATAGCCACATCCTTCCGTTGGTTCTGAGGTTTAATCCAATGGATTTTAGGTATACAAGGAAGAGATCTTATCATGGGACAGTATTTAATATAGCTCGCGTTTAAGTTCGTCACGTGCTACTGGCGAATGTTTTCTAAGAAATACATATTTAATTCTGCACATCATAAAATATATATCCATAAAAATCATCCAACAACACATATCGATGGGTGAAGACAATTCTTGGATTTGGATGAGGAAGCAGTTTTCTGTGGGTGGTACAGTTTTATACCCAAGTTAGCAGGTTTCTGTGGGTGGTTCAGTTTTATACCCAAGTTAGCAGGTTTCTGTGGGTAGTTAGTTGGCTTCTGTGTTCTGTGTGTGATACAGTTTTATACCCGAGCTAGCAGGCTTCTGTGGGTGGTACAGTTTATACTAGAGGAAGTAGGTTTCTGTGGGTGGTACAGTTTATACTAGAGGAAGTAGGTTTCTGTGGGTGGTACAGTTTATACTAGAGGAAGTATGTTTCTGTGGGTGGTACAGTTTAATACCCGAATTAGCAGGTTTCTGTGGGTAGTTCAGTTTTATACCCAAGTTAGTTGGTTTCTGTGTTCTGTGGGTGATACAGTTTTATACCCGAGCTAGCAGGCTTCTGTGGTTGGTACAGTTATGGCCAGAGGAAGCAGGTTTCTGTGAGTGGTACAGTTTAATACCCGAATTAGCTGGCTTCTGGGGGTGGCACATTTTAACACCAGAAGTAGCAGGTTTCTGAGGGGTGGTACAGTTTAATACCCGAATTAGCTGGCTTCTGGGGGTGGTTTTATACCAGAGGAAGCGGGTTTCTGTGGGTGGTACAGTTTTATTCCCGAGTTAGCAGGGTTTTGTTTAGGGTGGTTCAGTTTTATACCCGAGTTAGCTGGCTTCTGGGGGTGGCACATTGTAACACCAGAAGTAGCAGTTTTTTAAGGTGTGGTACAGTTTTATACCAGTGCGCAGGGTTCTGAGGGTGGTACAGTATTATACCCGAGTTAGCAGGCTTCTGTGGAGGATATAGTTTAACACCAGAGGAAGCAGGTATATGGAGTGGTACAGTTTAACACAAAACTGTTTTGTACTGTGGAGGACTATTAGATGTAGTGTTTCTAGCAATGTGCATATTATCTGCTAATCGTTGACTTAGTGCTGTAGAGTGCGCCATGTCAACTGCCATCTAAGGTCTGAGAGTGTCTAGCTCTATCCGACCAGAGGAAGCGCGTATGACATTATTAGTCATTCTGGTCCGGTGATTTATTGATCGATTAGAGTTTGACGCCGTTCTTCAGCTAATGCGAACCTGTTCAAATTCACAATTTATGACGTCAGAACAAATCGGCTTTTTGTTCACAAAATGTTTGGAGATCACCAGGCCACATAAAATTCTCGCCGCGAATGCTCCATCTGCTGAGAGAAAGTCTGGTGGGATATAACAAGATCATCTACATGGACGAGTTAACAAATGATAAGACACTAATGATATATTAGTTTGTCCTGGGATGAGTATGTATCTACATACTCATCCCAGGTTTGTCTGATTGAGGTTTAATACCATTTTGGGGGTATTTCACTCATATTCGGTGCCAGCTCAGTGGATGTTAGATATCGCTCCCTCTCCCTTGACACCCTGACAACGACTTATGGCAAGACATGACACCACTCACAGCACCTAAAGCAGCTGAAGGCACCATTCGGATCGGATTTTAGTTGCCACTTAGAGTAGCTCTTTGGGCGCCAGAGCAATAGGAAACTCCCCCCAGTCGCCTGTTAAGATATATGATTTAGTTAATTTGTGGATGGTAATATAAATATACGTTTTACAAGTTCTAACAATCAGACATTTCAAGAATCTTGAAGTAATTTGAATGAAAAGTTATTATACCCGTCCGTTCTATTAACATTAGGGAGTAAATACTATAAAAGTTGAGACTACAATTTTTGGAATTCAAATGAGAAATTCTCGAAAAACCATTGATGGAAGAGCTCGCCAATTTCTATACTGCTTCACATGGAAAGAGATTAGCAACTGCCCCTTGCACTCTATATGGTGAACTAGGTGAAGAGCATGTTGGTCTGGTCCGCTTAAGGTCCCGGGTTCGATTCACGCACATGATTTTTTCCCTCTACATTTACAAAAAACAATTGTTACGTCAATGTGGAGACTGTATGCATGTGATGTTGGGAGTTATATAACACTTTCTGGATTCCTAGAGATTCCTTTCGTTTCAATATTCCTTCAGAGACAATGTAATCAAATCGTCTGACAGGTTGATCGGTGATTATTTCACACATATGTACGGTTTAGCATTACGTTAAAGAGTGCGACACCCCGTTATTATATACTTTACGGATCAGACCGGGCCGTTAAGGTGTCTGTACTGCGGATAGCTCTGTGCGACTTGATTGGATATATAGGCACCAGGGAGGCGAAATGTTGACAAATCTATTTAATGATGTCATTAAAACAGCAAGCCGTTAGATGAATGTAATCAAGGATTCACTGCACGATGCCCCTACCCCTGCCTGGTCACCCATCAAGCCTTCCATCCCCAGTGGGCAGTTAGGGGACCTTCCCCCGGGGCTCTCAGCGGGTACATGTTAAGTACACATCGAAGGTGGCGAAAAGCCTAGGGCATATCCCAGGTATATGCACTGTTAAATAACGGCGAATAGAAAATTCATGAATAAATTCTCTTCCAAAATACAACTTAGTAAGTAATTTCAAACTGAAATTTGCAGATACTCAATATGTATTCTATGTAGAGTTACTTCCATATGATTGACTATAGCCAGTATGTGATTTGAAGAAAACTTGTGAGTTTTTGTGGGTTGTTTTTTCAACATGAAATACTATTCAACATACATGAAAATATACGACAGTTGACCGAGAAAAGGCTAGCATTAGTAAACTTTCAACGAAGAAAACAAAAACGGATATATGACGATTTTGGCTCTAAGAAGGGGTTTTCCAGGAGTCGATGTATCTATCATAAAGACTATGGGTAACGGGATTGAAGCCGACATAAACGATGGAAGATTACGTCGAAAAAACTGCCATCGCTGATATCAATTTGATCTTGAACGAATAACAAATCTGTATTTTCGTTATTTTGGGAATAACACTTTCTTATAGTTTGAACAAGTTCTTGTTCAGAATATTGTGTAGGTTGAAATCCGTTCGGGAATCGAACCCACGACCCACAAGTTGGGCACCGAATCACCAACAGCAAATACCGGCCACATATAGACCACTCAGCCACCCGGCCGTCCGAAGACGTTAAATTGATAAACATATCAACGAACATAAAAAAGTATCAAATAAATCGATCATCACTATATCATATAGTATAAATGTGTCGTGTTAAGAGGGTCTATGTTTGCAAGATACACACTGTTACATAACTTCGAACAAATCAAATCGCTCTACATACCCACGAACATAAATAAATTTCAATGCGCTGATCACCGTTTATTAATGTGTATTGATGAAAATGGAAAATGTGTGAAGGATGAACACTGTCAACTAACTTCACAGCGTGTTGGAGTTTTAAAAGTTTACAAATTACTCAACGCACACCCGAAATCGCAGGATTCAATCTACACGGTTGTGAGTGTTAACACATATGGTGCATTAGACGAGTTGTAAAATTGCAACAGGGATATACGCGAGATATCAAAGGAAATTAAGCGCCACTAATGATAGTTCACGGTGCGAGAGTAAGATAAGCTTGGAAATCAAGTTGTTTCTTCCAGTGACGATTCTTGAAAACTGTAAAACCAACATGTGTCAACTTCGAACTCACTTTCTCAGTTTGGTTTCAATGGCAGGAAACTGCCCCAAACTGTTAACCCTAATCCGGGTGAAAGGTTCTAATCCGCTGGTGACACTTCTTAACACGTTAACGATTAATCCCTATGAATCAAAGATAGATGCATGCACTTATCGAAAAAGTCAACGTGTTTCTTAAACTTTCCATGTCATATAAACGGTCTAATCGCTCTTATTAAAATCGTCATTGTATGGATTACGTATTGCACAATAAACTAGGTGTCATCGATAATCACACATTTCTTTACAACTTTATAAATAAACACATTTATCACATTACACTATATTAAGTTGTAACTCCGTCAAATATTATTTAAAGTCAGAATTCGCTTCTCTATATAGCCGCAATTTCAGTCGAACTCAGAAAAGTCTCCCGGCTCGCTTTCAGTATATAGTGACTTGGCTTACGGTTTTTGTGACAGTTAGTTTCACTAAAAACAACACAGTGCTCTCCCCTTGTTTATGTGACAGCAAAAGTAGGCCTATACTATGTCACATATTAGCTCTTTATGGCATACAACTACTACTTTATTCAAAAGGTACAACGTTTCTACTTAACATTTGTTGTACCAAATTAAAGAAGAAATCGTAACCCGGAAAGTATTTTATATGTTAACGTTCAAAATTTTAGTATATGTTGACTGAAGGGCCTATATCATTTCCACGAAATACGTTTTCGTATCTTAACTTTTAGATGCCTGCAAAACAAGTTGAAAGTACTATGAATATCACGACCGCTATCAACTTCATTTAACTGAATACCATACCACGATGGTTGAATAATAACCCGAAAGTTGGGGTAAAACTCAAGTTATGAAAGCTGATCGAGGTTTTCTTTTAATATAGCCTCTGTGCCTTCGCGTACTGTGACAGGACTGATAGGACTGGTTATACGATAACATACATCACACACGATTTCAGTTATGATACAGCTGTGTTTTAAAACATTTCTGTGGTTTCAGTTGTTTGCACCAAAGGCTTATAGAAGTGTGTTTTCGGTGTTTCAGATCGTCTGTGTGTTCACTTTCGCTAGTTTTGTGGACTGCGGTGTTTTTTGCCCTCGCTATACTCGCTCAGTATTTTCGGCTTAAAAGTGACGCGGCTATGCTGTTCAGGGGTGCTTTTCAGTTTACTAATTATAGAGCATTAGTGAACAGCGCCCTGTGTGTTTGGAAGATTGTCATCAGCAGCTCAGCATCGATCGATATACTGGGCTTTTCAGCACGCCAAACGTCTCCCTGTTAAACATATTAAATGTCAGGGAAAGCGTACATTTGAAAAGGTCGCACACTTGCCTGGAAGAGACAGCCAATAGGCGTCATGAATACGAAGGCCCGGGGTAAAGAAGGGCCGGGCTAGGCGACATCCCCTCGTCAGCATCGCACCACTCCCGGGGCAGAATTTAAAATGTCAATCATACCAACCTCACGTGCCTGCTACAATAAAGAAGCGAGCCCTGGAAATACAAACAGGACTGTCGTGTGCCGACTATAATTTATGACAAAATCCACGGGAATGTCTGTGTTTCTTCTAACTTTTTTGTCGTTGCAGTTTTGCCTTTACAAATTATACACAATTAATAAATATAGATATAGTTAATGTAGAGAAAGACAATTGTAATTACTTCCACCGGGATTCGAACTCGTGTCTCTGGCTCTGGGTTACATATATAAGCTGAATGCAGAACGACCATGAGTTTTCATCAGGTAAAGGCGGGGACACTAAACAGGCGACCTTTCCTCGACAATTTACCAACAAATACGTATATTGCTTAATATACTGAGTACATCTTTACTTAGATAATGTTCTATATAAAAGAAAAACATTGCCAATTTATGCCACTGTTTATTTAATTTGATAAATTTAATCCACCTTAAGGAAGTGGTAATAGGTACATTTTATGACACAATCGGAACAAATCTGTTAATATAGTAATGTATGTCTGTGCAAAGATTCTCAACAAAAATATTTAGTATATATACAAACTAATCATATTGATTTATTTAAATTTAACCGTGTTTGTAAAGCATTCATATTTGATTTAGTATCGACGCAGTTACCTATATATACATACACAAACACGGTAATATTCTGATCGCCGTATTTGAACGCGTACTAGCCTATTTTATTAACGAATTTCACCCTGTTGTATTTTCGGTAATAAGGTACCTAAAAATACACAATCTATTCCATTTATATGTCAGCATAGTAAATCAGTGGGCTGGTCAACCCTACTGCCAGATAAAAACAATGTCATTCAGTGTTAATCAGTACAATTAAGAAAGTTCAAAGCGTTCACTAATTTTACAAGCTAAGTTGAACTTAAGTTCGATTAGTTCCATTCGGTTTTTTTGTTTGATATTTTGCTATGGCAGCACAGGGTGTTATTAATCCGTAATTATCCCAGGCGTTAACAGCTTATGTGTGTCAGACGTTTTTCTCCTTTTGTTTTTATCTATTTCCAGTGTATGTATCTAAGCTTACACGCGGCTGAGCTAATTTGGTTCTAGGTCATGTTTTGCTGGCGTTGGAAACGCCCACTGGGTTGTCGTCCAATGAACGTTTGGAGAGGCGTGGCTTATCGTTTAATTGGGTCCCTGAAGTCGTTCACGTGACTCTATCAGCTGTGGTATAAGCAGAGAGGGTCAGCAGTATGAGTCAGTACCGAGCTGAATTTCGTTGAATGAACCTAATAATCTAAGATAACTCGAAGGCCTTATTACTACAGGGCTAAGTTACACAGTTTGTGACAGAGATAAAATTGGACTGCTTCGTTTTACTGTGTGTAGATAGATGCCAGGATGGTACCGCAGAATACCTTGAACGGCGCCCGTTCACCGTCCCCCTCCGACAGTGACTTTGGCTCCCAGCAAATTGACCCGTCCTCAAATACACCGTACACCGATGCCACGAATTGTAAGAAGCAGACGAACCACATTAAGCGACCGATGAATGCTTTCATGGTGTGGTCTCAAATTGAGAGGCGAAAGATCTCAGAAATCCAGCCTGACATGCATAACGCTGAAATTAGTAAACGTCTGGGAAGACGGTGGAAGATGTTAGGAGAGGAAGAACGACAACCGTTCGTTGAGGAGGCTGAGCGACTGAGGCTACTCCACATGCAGGAATACCCCGACTACAAATACAGACCAAGGAAGAAGGCCAAGCCAGCAACCAAAAATGAAAACGGTAAGCCTTCAAAGCATTCTGTGAAAAGTCTCAAAGCTGAAAGACATAGACCGTCAAAAACTGTGAAAAGTGCTCTATCTCTGCAATCCAATAGTGCCGAGTTCCCTAGTGCTCAAACTGCCGCGAATAGGCTCAAATTGCGGCTAACAATCGACAAGAAATTCAAGGATAGCATAAAAGCTAGCAAACACGTGCCTATGTCAGCAAGCCAGCTCACCCCACCAGCCAAAGTACCTTCCAGTCCCACCGTGTACAGTCCACCCACCCCGGAGTCGACGAGTTTCTACCCCGATACCCCCGTGGCCTCCCCACAGGAAGACATCAAACCTCAGATAATTCACCCATCAACGAGGGGAGACCACGGCGTGCAGGTTGATACACCATCAACACTGGCCGACCTAGACAATCTGGCCGATGTGCTACAATTTATGCCCAGCACTTGGCAATTAGAGTTGGGCAATTTAGACTTGAGTAAAATCACAGAAACGGATTTTAATTTAGATCTCCAGAACAATATGAGTGTCAATTCACATTTTGAATTTCCGGACTACTCGACACCCGAAGTTACTGAGATGATCGAAAGCGACTGGTTAGATTCAGGACTAGGGTGTTTAATCTCAACACAGTGACTTCCGTTATTTACGTGTAAATAACCAAACATTATCAGTGCATATAAGTAAGGACCTGTACATATCTTTAACTATTACTCGTTCTAAGCGGACCAGTGACTTGTTACATATACTTATGTATATAGAAATATATATATATATATACCTACACAAATCCTACATGTTGTGGATATTTATGTCGGAATTCCGATATTGACATTCTACTTTGTGATCACAAGAAATAATCTATATATTATTATATTGACAATATTATGAAAAAAGTCTATGCATAGGAGGAATGTGCAATTGGCTCTATCTCCGTATGCCTTATATTTTTGTACGAGCCCCCGTCTCCCGAAGCCTTCACGAACTGACCGTTGCAGCCCAGGCAGGTCCCTGCTACTCTCTCCAGAATTAGCCAGGAAGGGAGTGGGTAACTTTCTCGCCAATGTGCCTATGTACATTTGAAGCGAGGTTGTGTTGGTTTATCCAGCGAACGCTGTGTGTACTTCCTTTCGTTCACCTCAAGGACCAAACATTATAAACTGTGCCCTAGAGCCTGTAGCTGTGAACACTGGACGGGTTTTCAGGGATACAAATCGGCCAACGCTATACAGTGATTCTCATATACTGACGAACAAGATGTGCAAATTGTATTTTTATGACGTTTTCTCTCAAATTTTCAGAGACGCATTATAACTAGTGCATTTTACGTGTAAAAGTGTTGATATATAACGTTTCATCAAAGTTAACTTTTTATATCATTTTTGGATATTTTTTTGTACAAAAATTTTTGAATAGACCGCCTTGTACTATAACTAACAATTTTCAATATGCTTACATTTAGATCGTGATTTTTGTATTGGGAGTATAGTATTTATTTGTGGATAAAAGTACCAACAAACTCCCCGAATAGTTTTATACATTGGTAAATGGTCTCTTTGTAAACAAGACCTGAATCGTAAAAGACGTACTCTATTTTTGGCACGGAAGGCCGTTCACGTTCTTGTATATTGAGATGTACATCTCGTTGAACCGTACATAAAATATAGACTACATTTCACAAGAATTTTCTCTTTATGTGTTGTTATGTCTTTTTAATAGACAGTTTTGTCTTTTCATCTTTGTAATTACGCTTTTAATGCAATGTTACCGTTAAATCGCAGTGCTATATGTGTATGGTCTGTAGCCAATGTTTACATGTGTTATAGGCCAGTCTAATGCATTGGTCTCGACGCCTGTATCTCAGTCAGTACCCGTATATGCCGAGTTTAGTATGAAAATCTGATCACAGTGCTGTCCCCTTATACACACAGCCACGAAGCCTGGCAGTCCGTATAGGCCTACTGTAGACGTACCTAGTGCACTCTACGCTACTATTCGAGTCTTTTTCCATTTTCTTGAACACGGCTATCCTATCATAAAGTCTATATCTACCGTTAGCTAGTCTCAGGGCTGTGTGTATACTGGGTTAATTTTGACAAAGTCTAAAATAGTATATAGGTCAGACGGAAGCGTGTATACCGCCAAAAACTGACAAACTGGGTCTCCGTATACTAAAATTGACACGAGATTCCCTACTAATTCACTCAATCATTACGTGGGTGTTGTTCAAAACTAGTTTAATTTTAAAGGGTGCAGTTCGAATGAGTAATTTATTGTTAGGAGGAGAATAAATAGTCGATTAAGGCGATTCAATTAAGTATTTGGGGCTTTATCGTGGGATTGTGTGTTGGTGTAATTATGTGGGCCATATAGACTTAGCTCTATCGACGTTTAGCATCTATTCGCGATTTCAAAAGACCCGGGAAGTGACTCCCCATTCACTGGCCGGGTTATTGTTGTATCGCCCTGGTTTATATATCTCCAGGGTGAGCGAAAGTTTAAAAGCCATTTAGTGACCAGTGAATATTTCTTGAAGATTATAGAACGTTAATTGTATTCATTGAAAACTGGTTTCTACAGTATTTCGCGTGTGAAAGCAGTCCCTCAATTACCACATGTCAGCACAATTTAATGTGTATAACACTACATGTCGATCAAGGCCGTATTGGGTGGAATAATTAATAAACGACACGCCCACTCAGTGTTATTTCCCGCCATTTCACTCTGTCAACTTTCCACTTGAGTGAAGTAAACTTATACACTATTCGGAACGTACAAAGTCTAAAACTTGTGCGTGCAAATGATAAAGAATTCGAGAAAACACGAATTATAACTGACATAGCGTGGTCGGGTGAAATGTTGTCGGTATTTCAGCAGTACTGTAAATGCTGGAATTTTTCAGAAATATACTCTGTATATTTATCAAAGTTTTTATAAGCAGGATATTTTATATCATATGTCCGAACTTAAAACGAACGGCTACACGCATATCGTTGTAGTTGGATAGCAGATTTATTTTCAGTATACTGAAATTAATGTCTTGAACATTTCAGAATGGGCAGATTGCTTCAAACAAACTAGCACTGGAGGGGACATGAATTCACGTGTGTCTGTTTGAAATAATGCCTTGAAATAAAGTTAAGTAGGTCGTTAGAAGTCCGTTATACCCAATCAATGAATCAACCTTGCGGCCCAAGTGTTAATAAAACGTCCCACTGAAATACACTCCTATATTCAATGCGAAATGCCCATAACGCTATAGCAAAAGTCCTGCTCCTAAACTAGCTCTAAATGTTTTTAAAATATTGAGCTAAGTGGGCTGTTTGAAATCTAGCATTCCAAAAATCTATCACCCAGCCTTGGCCTGAAATATCAGGCATAATTTCGAGGCGGTCAACTCTGTAAAGATGTGAAATTCAAGGGTTTCTGTTGTCCAGGGAGTCTGTTTATTCAGGATTCACATAGCCTCCTTTCTTAGTGTCCTGTATATACAACTAAACATGAGCTCTCACACTGTAAGCACGAGTGACAAACATTGAACATTCGCCAGGTTATATAATACAACCTGGTCATTCAAGCAGACCAGCCTGTTTTTCTGGTCGTTTCACTTTGGTTTGACCTTGGTAAAGACAAGATGCGAGATAAGATGTCGACTGATCGTGCCGACCCGTTACACTGTCCACATGAGATATTCTTTCCGCAATACAAGTCGAAAATATCTGCATAATTGAATCCCATTTGTTTGAATAGAATGCTTAAGTAGCACCGATCCAGTCCCTTGCTCTCCGCATTTCTAATCTATGCAGACTTTAATCATGTTAACGAATCGCTGTCGAAATACGCCCGGAGCAAAAACAGGAAGCATGCAGGCCTCAAACTCTATGTACAGTGTAAGAAAACAGATTTGACCATGTTGTGTCCGCCTGTATGAAGAAACATAATCATCGAAGACTGGGTGTACTTTGGCTTTTCTGTTTACGTTATTGAGGTTTTACGACGTACTTAAGGTTATTTAACTAATGACATTTCCGTAAAACAAATCTATGAAGTCTATAAAACATCAACAAGAATCGAAGTGATATGACTAGTTATTGAGTATGGACGTGTGTCAACAACGCCTCTTCAACAACTCTTTAACCTCACTCCAGAGGCAGCTCGTAAATAACGATCAAACCAATCAAGTTGAAAGTTTTATGAAGAAATATTCAATTTGAAAGTTCTTAACTGCTTATACGGCCAGTGGCTGCGTTTTATGGTTAACGTGCCGGCCTACTAATCCTACGTTGATGACTATTCACGGGTTGGGGTCCGTCTGTCGACCATCAGGTATATGGGTGAGTCACACGATGTGGCTCCGGCAGTCGCTGGGGTGGTTTTACGAGGTTTTCTCCCGGGTTTTCCTTCGTATTTACGCAAAGAACAGTGTGAAATCGACAATCCGTCGTCATATAAGTGAAATACCCTTGAGTACGACGTTATAACCTAATCAAACAAACAATAATTGCCAATGATATAGGCGATTGATTAAGTAGAAGTTTTAAACCACAATTGGTCCACAGAGTGGTTTAATCGTACATTTGGCCTACATAG
This sequence comes from Mopalia vespertina, assembly GCA_030265115.1. NCBI lineage: Eukaryota > Metazoa > Mollusca > Polyplacophora > Chitonida > Mopaliidae > Mopalia > Mopalia vespertina. The sequence continues at coordinate 70,431 of JAQQZZ010000015.1, forward strand.
GCCTACGGGCCGAGTGATTGGTTCATGCTTATAGAGTTTGTCCCAAACGGACTCAGCGATTGGTCTATGTTTACGTTTGGTCCCTAGTCGTTCCCATAAATCGGTTCAAGCACAACAGTGATCCACTCAGGGCTGTAGTGATTGGTTCAGTTAAGATTCCGTTCACGTACGGACCCAGGGATTGCATCACTGTATAAAACATATATAAAGCCTAGAATCTAGATTTGAAAGACGCGTGTTCACAAAAGCTAATTAGGTAAATTAATAAACAAGCCATCGCCTTATTCCCAATGGGACCGTTCAACAGATTGATTGGTTGATTGATTGATTGCTGGCATGTGTTATTGGTTGTCCGAATACACATTGTTATTTTGGTTTTAACAAAAGCTCAAAACAGACAAGCGGAGGGGTATAGGGAGGAAGATTCTTGTTGCCCTGGGCTGGTGCTCTCGAAGGTAAGGAGCAACAAGTAGCTGATCTGTTTTTTTATGTCCTTTTATTGCGTCCTGTGGTTGTCTTGTATTGGTCCTGTCTTGTCTTCGTCTTTCGCCAGAGGTATCGAGGGTAGTTTCCTTCATCCAATCGGCTGGATGGCATCAAACAAACAACAGAGAAAACCATTCAAAGTGTAGCACCAGTAAAATTATAATTTGATGAGGTATTTTTTTTGTTAAATGGGATGTAGAATATTTTTACTGAATAGATTTTAACTGATAAATTAAGTTGTTTCACTATACATAGCTAAGTACTACGATAGCTTGGTGTGTAAAACTGAACATTTGAAGTTGGATTACAGACTTATTATTATAAGCACAATCTACAGGTACATACGTGTCAATCTTATGCATTTTGGTGAGATAAATATGCACTGATCTAGGAAGCGTTTGAAGAAAAAGTATCTTGGATGTATCTTGAAAGATCATTGCTACCAGCGAGTTATCGACGTCGACAACTCGAGATTCCTTACACTTTGGCAAATACATATCCACCTTTCCTATAAACAAACATTTCTTATCTTATGACGAAATAAGGTTTCACATACAGCCACATCACCTCAAAAAGCCTTAACGTTATACGCGAATCACTAAAGTAGAAACTAAAGGGTAACACGAAGTCGAGCTGTTGTGATGTCGTTGCGTTGCCTCTTCCGAATGTCCTGTTTTGTCTTTGGCTGTTGCCAGGGCATCGATGTTATATTTGGTCCACCCTTTGGGCTTGCACGCTTTCGTATCAGGGAATTAAGTTCCCGTAAGTACGGTTTAAACCCCCAATGAAACAAACTAACGCACAAACAAACTATACCTAAACTGGAAACTTCCCATGGTTCCAATAACACCTGGAAGCCAAACAAAGGGACGCAACCAATGGTAGCATCTTGTTCTTGGTCTACGAGTGCACATCCATAATGGTACAGTTGTCTACGGATAAGATGGAGCCACGGCCTGTGTGGTCGTTGCATTTGTCAATTCCTCTCCCTGATATACAATACGTTCAATGCATTTAAATAAACAATCTTTGGCATTAGTTTCGATTTCAAATAAAGATTTTTTGTCTTGGTGTTTCCATTATAATTCTACCTTCCTAAGATACTTTGTTTTTTTGTATGGTTGCTATACCGGAGAAATGATTTTATTGGTTTCATGAAATGCCGAATGTTAGGCTACAGTTAATATAAAATGATTTAAGATGGTATACGTTGGTTAATAGTTAATTTTTAAATCAACATTCAGTTCATGGTATCGGTCAGACCATATTACAAAGGTTGAGCGCATTCAAAATGTTTTATTACAACTTTCGTAAAGTTATTGATAAAGTTTCAGTTTAACAGAAGTGTAGGCCTATATAGATATGTTATAGGTTGTTCGTGTCTGCTTTACTGGACATGTTTGGTCCAGAGTGAGTAGGCCTATAGGACCTTCCCTGCATGAGAATCACTGCTCCAGTTGTCTTTGCCCTTGACTCTGAAGCAGAGAAATATTTAGCCGACTGCTAGGCGTACCGCTTCCACGTTTTCTTCCCTGTATCTGTGATTTCGTTGTGAGATTTACCGTGTTTAACTACCGGCTTCTCTCGGTGTTACGTGCTAGCCAAACAGTTTGACAACGCTACGTGTGTTTTGCTTACCGCTATGTTGAGGGCTGACAAACTGGGGTTCTCTAAGGCGAGCTTGCCGTTGTCTTAATGCCCATTTACGACTTTGATACCCTTACCGCTGGCTCGACCAGCTCGTTGACACAGTATTAAACTATTACAGTTTTCAAACAGCTCCCAATTGTCCATGTAATTTCTACGTGCCTCGATGTTGTGTACTTAACAGGTGTATTTATCGGGGTTGTGGAGGGTGGGAATGGATAAAGGGGGG
>JAQQZZ010000015.1:80652-91203 GCA_030265115.1 Mopalia vespertina
TTGAAGGAAGTAAAGGCGATAGGGAGTCTTTTGGTGTTTCACACAGCTACGGCAGTTTTTCATTTATCCCCCTTGTCAAACATGTAAATCCGTCAAAGAGATGTTAATGCTGGTCTAGTTTCATTGATTTACAATTCAGATAAATCAATATTTCCATTATTTTTTAGACTGCAAAAATCAAGCAAATAGTATATTTTAAAATTTTTAGTTTATTTTTGACCAAGTCATTGGGGGCTTAATGGATTCAATTATACTTGCTTTTCTGTCTTATTGACATTGAATATCAATAAAAGTTAATGCTCGTTCTTATATATTCCCATTCCATATATATAAAATATTTACATGTTTTTGCGGAATTTTAAAACCACCAAAAATCGTGAAGGAGGGAGACTCTCATGAGCCATATCTATCACCATAGAAATGCTGTGTACATGGACAACTGTCAAGCTCACCAGTTTTTCCGACTCTTTACGGAAAAGAACGAACGAGAAAAATACTGAGTGCCTGAGTTTATGTGGATTGGGTCTGGATTAGGCTGATCTACAGATCTCAGTATATATTGTTATCCCAGATCAAACCCACTTTTTATGGTTTCTCAATGATAATTTGGGCCTGTGGTTGTCGCTTTATAATAGTGCGCTTACTAATCCTGCTTCGATGTACCCTTTTTCGAACCGCCTGTAAACCATCAGGTATATGCGAGTCCAAGGATGTGGCTTAGGTAATCGTGGGGGTGTTTTTTTTAAGAGGTTTCTCTTGGTTTTCAACTGTCATGAGGCAAGGAACAGCATGAAGTGGAAAATCCATTGTCATATAAGTGAAATACCCTGAAGTAACAATCAAGCAACAAACAATCAATTTTAATTTTTAATGTTGATCAGACGTTCACAAGATTGTACTTTGTGACCACGTAAGAGAAAGGTTTTTCTTTTAGTCTTACTTGATGCCATAGGACACTGTTAGTGATGATGGACTGACCCAGGCTTCAGTATCTACGATCTCACTCAGAAATCTGAAAAAACAAAATATATGAATAAATCTTTATGCATTGGGATTTAAATTTTAAGATAGCATTTCACTTAATTTGCATGGGCATTAGATGAATATATAGTTTAATAACATGATTTTCACTTCTCCATAAACTGTCCACTTTTTAGTTCACAAGTATTTGTCATTTAAGAATTTGGTATTTTAAACGTGTCCATGTCAAATGTACTCCCACCATCGATAAAACTGGTAATGTCTTTCGTTCAAGGCTCCCTTTTTTTGTCAACAGTTTTAAAAATGAGAAAGTAGAATTTTTATTCTAGTTATAATTACATTAAAGCATAAACTATTTCAGTGAGAATCACCGAACTTAAAGGCCGATTCGTCCAAGAAAGTTTGGTTTGTTAAAGAGGACAATATCAGGAGGAATTTGGGCTGCAGTCTATCAGAGCACCTGCCAGTCTGAAGACTCGAGTTGAAATCTCATCAGGGACAAACCCATATTTTTCTTCTACATTTATGAAATGTAAATACAGAACTAAAACATATTAAGTTGATTTGTCCATTTCTGTTCCCGTTATAATAATACAACATCTAGACACCAACTTGTCACAAATCACAAAATCAGTTTAACACAGTCTTACCTGTCATCAGTTTTTAAGTCACATGACTGTCATGGGGTCTTGTTACCGTGGCAATGTTTCGTTTTTTTCGGTTGATCATTGTTCAGTTCAGTATTGAAGAAGTTCTGTTGTGGTAACCTCAAAAATGTACTGGCTGTTAAATACTGTAATGTCCCGTTTTGACAACGAGGAGTCTCGCTTAGTTATTTTTGCTTTTGTGATCCTTTATTGTAACATGGTCTACTGTATCTTTGTTGATAACGACAAATACCAGATGTTCGGTGGCCATGGAATCAAACCGTCACTTGTCTCGGAGTTTATGTTGATCATAGTTCAGTTTAGTATTGAGAAGAAGTCCTGTTGTGGTAACCTCAAAAAATGTCCTGACTGTTAAATGTTAAATACTGTGAGGACTATATTTGGCAACAAGAGTATGAAACGTCCCTATGATACTTCCATGTCCTCTTATTGTAACATTGTCTACATCTTCGTTGAAAACGACAAATGCCAGGTTCTTTTAACCGGAGAATCGTTCTGTCACTATTTGGCAACAAGAGTTAGTTTCTGTGTCACTTTCACATCCCTTTATTGTAACATTGGCCTAATTGAGAATGACAAATAACTGGTGTACAGAAACTAAGTTTGTTTGTTTGTTTGATTGGGGTTTAACGTCGTACTCAAGGGTATTTCACTTCAATGACGACGGATGACTACTGTAACTAAGAGATCGTACCATCCGGTGTGAAAAAAAAAAGACCACTTCCAATCTTGTAACAAAACGTAAGTCACAGTCCAGTTACCAAGTCAAGATTTTATTACAATAAAGGGACATGTTCAATAACACGTTAAGTTACGGTTTATCTTTTTAAGTTTCCCACGGTGATGTTCGTTTCCATCCCAAGTCTTCTTGTCTGGTTCATGTCTTCCTTTGTAACCATGGAAACAGTTCAGTTGCTTTCTGCCACTAGTTAATGGTTTGTTGTCGCCGCAAGTTCTGTTCGGCAACCATAGCTACTGGTAGCTCTGGTTAGTTACCATAGACACCTGTTAGTTATACTTGGTAGCCATGGTGATGTTCAGTTGTTTAAACTAATGATACATGTAACTACCCTTTCCAGAAACAGCCACAACACCACAAACTCTCATAGATGCAACACAAGGAAAGAATACTGAAGAAAACCTATTTATAAGTCATTTTATTACATTTCTATTAAGCAAAACAGCACAGGAGTCAGAGAAGGCCTTACCAAGAAAGTTCTTTCAAAAAGCATACAAGGGTAAAATTGATTGTCAGAACTTGATGTATGAAAACAACATGATCAGTTCACAATAACAAATGCACAAAAGTTAGGAAGAAAGGTCTTTTTCAAAGTTTAGTCTCATGTTAAGTTGATGTCAAGGCTTTTCGTCAAATACTGTTCCTGATTTCATCAAATGACAACCCAAATGAATTGGTTACACGAGAAATATGTGTTTTGACAGTCTATATTGTTCCGTGGTTAGCTATACTCTTGACAAGTCTATGTTAACATGTAAAAGTCTATGCAGTCGTTGGGTACATTGAGAAAAACATTGTGAACATTATGAAGTATTTTTTTAAAAAATGCTATATACAATAAGTTTAACATGAAATTTGCTGGATTTTCCACAACGTGATGGCATTTGTAAAAAATGAAAGCATGATAAAAATGTTAGCAAAAAAAAAATAAAAAAATTCTTGTCTTGTTACTTCAAAATCATTATTTCATGGCAACAACAGTCCAAACTTGTACAACAGCTACTAAGAAATAAACTATCCTTAAACTCTTTCTAAATTACAAATGATGGACAATTGAATGGCAACAGCAACAAATTTAATACAAATAAACTTCACGACATATTTAGATTGAAAGAAAATAATTAGAAAAAGTTTTGCAATGGTTTCGCATTTGAAACCTTCACGAATGCACTAAAAAGGTGGTTAAATAATCCATTCGTAGTTTGTTATTGATTTCTTTGTACCACGCAGTTTATAATTATGAGAAAACGTTATCCAAAATTACAAAAGTCTGGAGTAGAGTCAGAGGCTGTTGAAAATCCTTTTGTTAAAAGTCTGTCTACTGTTGTCTGGTGTCCCTGTGGAGGTGAAAATAGTTACATATGTTAACTAAGATACAGTAGTAGGGCCAGTCACAAACAGTGCATCAAAGTGCATGGATGTAGTCAGAAACACACAAAGAGGGATCAAAATTTGCACCAGTTTGCTGATCAGGGACCAGAAAAAAGAATTATGGATCAGCGAGTTACACCAGCTTCTGATCCAGTGAACATGTTATTTTCACGGGTCCATTGAACGAGTAATTTTCTGGGCCATTGACCAAGTAATTTTTCTGGTACTCTGAACCAGTAATTTTTCTGGTCCATTGAACAAGTCAATTTCTGCTCCATAAAATTAATAATTTTTCTGGTTCATTGAACAAGTAATTTTACTGGACTATTGAAAGAGTAATTTTCTGGTCCATTGACCAAGTAATTTTTCTGGTACTCTGAACCAGTAATTTTTTTGGTCCATTGAACAAGTCAATTTCTGCTCCATAAAATTAATAATTTTTCTGGTCCATTGAACAAGTAATTTTACTGGACTATTGAAAGAGTAATTTTCTGGTCCATAAGCCAAGTAATTTTTCTGGTCCACTGAACCAGTAATTTTTCTGGTCCATTCATACTAACTCTGCCTATATAGGTGGTAAACCAGGAGGAAACCTGGTAAAAAAAAACCGCCCCCATATTGCTGGAGAGGGACATTTTATAACAAAACCAATGTTTCATTAAACCAAAATCAATCTAGTACTCTAGCTTGCAATTAATTTGTATAGAATTAAGAAGTCTTAATGTAAACTGGAAGCTGTTTATTATAGGTATAAAACTGTATAGGCTATTAAAAAAGATCTCTTTGAACTTGAACCAGCTGGATGTTCCTTGTCGTAGGAAAGAAAAATATATTTGTGACCAAAAACAATGGGGCCTAAGCAAATTTAGGTCAGTCGCAAGATGATAACAGTCTGGGCGTGATTTGATGATTTGAGAGGACACCAGATGCAGTATTGCGGCCAGATGTCACACCATTAGATGTTTTCAGTAACAAATCAACCTGTATTGGGCTTTCCACTGTCATATAATAAGTCAATACTGTTGAAATTGTCAAGATTGATGGATTGGTGTTTTACGCCTTGCTTAAGGGTATTTCACTTATATGACAGTGGTGCATGTATTCCAACAATAATTGACACTAGCACAACAAAGTTGTGTTTGTTTGTTTGATTAGGATTTAACATTGACTCAAGGGTATTTCCCTTATACGACGACGGATTGTCCACTTCACACTGTTCCTTGCTTTATTACGGTGAAAAATCGGGAAGAAACCTTGTAAAAACCATCCCCGGCGATTGCCGGAGCCACATCGTGTGACACACTCATATACATGATGGTCAACATACGGACACGATCCCGTGAACGGTAAATTGGAGTAGGATTAGGAAGCGCACACGCTACCACTAAGCCACAGCCGCGGGCCCAACCAAGTTCAGAAGCGGTTCCATAATGTTGGAAAGTAAATTTTCCTCCAGTGTTAAGTAAAGACAGCATTGCTACTCATTAAACAAACTGCCCTAAGCCAGGAAATTGTCAAGAACACTGGAAAAAAGGAAAATGAGCAATATGAACAGGAAATGTAAGCTATCCTACAAAATGTTCAAATAGATTGCTTATAGTTATACAGGGAATCTAGGACTATTACACTCCTAGAACTCCCAATCACAGGGCAATACAAAGACATCACAAACAGATCAGCTTCATGCTTTCCCTTAGATCTGAAAGAACAAGATGGTCCACCCCAACCTCCGCTGACTCCAGCAACTCCCAATCACAGGGCAATACAAAGACATCACAAACAGATCAGCTTCATGCTGTCCCTTAGATCTGAAAGCACAAGATGGTCCACCCCAACCTCCGCAGACTCCAGCAAAAGGTTTGTTTGTTTTCTTTCTTTCTTTGATTAGGGTTCAAGGTCATACTCAAGGTTATTTCACTTATAGGACGACAGATTGTCCATTTCACACCCTTCCTTGCCTTATTTCTGTGGATGTTGCCTTATTTCGGTGGAAAACTGAGAGGAAACCTCATAAAAACCACCTCTGTAATTGCCTGAGCCACATCGTAGGACTCACTCATATACCGGAGGGTCGATAGATGGACTCGATCCTGTGGACGGTACATCGAAGAAGAATTAGTAAGTGCACTCGCGAATCACTAAGCTACAAGTTGTGGGCCCCGGCAAAAGGAGGCAGTGACAGAAAAACAAAACAGGTGCATCACAACAGGTCAGCTTTATGGTACTCTCTTGAACAGGAGTTAGTGAGGGTCAGGTCTATTATACACAAATCAAAATAATTTATTAGATATACTTCCAAACCCAAAGAACTTATTCTTTTCTAAATACCAAATACCTTTGTTTTAATATTCATTGATATACCAATTTTCCTTGCTGCACTTTATACAGATTATTTCACTAAAATGACTGAACTCTGCGGGTGAAAGAAACCACCCTTGACACTACTGGAAACAACATAAATGACCTAGATGTCACAACTTATTGTCTAAGCGATACTCCTTTGTTCTGCATTTTGTTTTTGCTTTGACACCTGGAGCCAAAGTACCAACTAAAAGCTCCAGTATCTCTTAAATGCCACTAGATCTGGAAAGTCAAATTTTCAAAGAATCTTACCATACTGTTTAATCAAGTCCTCTGTTTTTTATTTGGCAAATCTTCCATAGGGTGATCGTCCCTCTGATGATCTCTGTCATCCCGCCGTTCATCACGTGGTGGATCCGCCTCCAACACCTTCATCCGGCTGCCAGCAACTGTTTGACCGTGTACAGTCTCAATGGCCTTCTCCGCAGACATTCTATCTCCATATTTAGCATAACCATAGTTACGACCTGTCAACAGAAACACACATAATTATAGGTCAACTTTAGTGATTTACCTAATACCCAGGGGCTCGTTTCACTAAGCGATCTTAACTTACGTTGGACGTTACTGTCATGGTTTGTTTTGTTTGATTGGGGTTTAACGTCGTACTCAAGGGCATTTCACTTATATGACGACAGATTGTCCACTTCACACTACTCCTTGCCTTATTACGGTGGAAAACCGAGAGGAAACCTTGTAAAAACCATCCCTGCGATTGCCGGAGCCACATCTTGTGACTCACTAATATACCTAAGACTCGATCCTGTGAACGGTACATCGAAGTAGGCTCAGGAAGCACACTTGTTAACCACTAAGCCATGGCCGCGGGCCCGCACAATAGAGACACCTCTTAGATGGCTACATCCCCCAGGTCAGGAATTAAATTAAACACACAAAAGTCACCATTACATCCTGGTCTGTTTTTGTTAAGGAAAGAAACAAATATGTTTTCACTAGTGTCGCGGCAAAGCAACTAATTTCACCCTTGCAGACAGCAATTCTCGATCATCTTTGCATTTTTTTGAGTCGTGAGAATTAATTATACAATTTCTGGATAGTTAGTCTCTTCTGCAAATGCAAACAATAAAACTTCTCTTAAAATCAAACAACTCTTGGTGTTGTGGTCTGTTATGCGAAAATTAATATTAAGTCTGTTTCAGGTAACCCGACCGACCGTATAAAAAAAACCAACGACTTATATTTTTTTCCGCAGATTTTCAATTTTTTTTTAAAATTTAAATTTATATTTTTGAGTGTACAAGTAAAAACAGCTGCTCAACTTGCTTGGCGCTAGAAGCAAGCAACAAACACTTACCAGAAAATAAAAAAATGCTGAATTCATTCAAACATTGTTTTTGTATTTTTAACTGATAACATCGCTACATGTTCGTTGTTGTTATTTTCTGCTGTATGTGAAAAGCCTGTTCCTTGTCTTGGAAGTTTACCACCGAAGAGTGTTGAGAAGTAACCGTTTGTCAAAGTCATGTACATACATGATATTTCTGGGAGAAATCATCATTTGTTTACAAGTTTAAGCAAAGTGACATTTAATTTGAGTAACCATGTGTCAACTTAGAACAAAGTTTCTGTCACCTTTGACATTTCTCATTGATCGATAATATGCCCTATGTCGAGTATAGTATAAACACACATTCAGAGGTCTTGTCTTGTCTGTATTCTGTTGGTTGGTATGTTTGTAATCTACACAATTTATGTTTTTCGGTTGACTTTTTTCATATGCAATGTGTTAAGTGGTGAATATAATTGTTTACAGCAGATGACCAAACAGCAGCTAAAAGCTTGAGATATCAAGCACTGATTGGCTTCATAATCATATCTTTCTCACAGCTAGTGGCGCTGACAAGTGTTCACTGCTGTTGCTATTGATGAGTGGCTTCAATGGTATGTTTACATAGAGAGATAATATTTCCAGACAAAATGGTGACTGGCAAAATAGAAAATTAAAAAGTTTTGTGAGTGAAGGTACATAATTCACTGTACATGCATATGCCTATATACTGGTGGAAATAGTCCCGATATATATATTCTTTATTGAAAATAAAATTAAGAAAGCCAATAAAATAATTCTGAACGAAACTGATAACAATTTTTTCTCATGACTGCCCAGTATTATGTAGACACAGCGGGGGCTTGTCAATAGCGTATACATGTATATCTATGCCTATATGTAGAGCTCTGTCATCCATGCTCATCTTAATTGATGCCAATCAGTGAGCTTGTCTGCTTAGGAGAGCTCATCATGTATCTAATTTAACGAAGAAACCTGGATTTTTTTGTGTTCAATTTTGTTGCCTGATGAATAACAGTAATAATATATTATAAATTTTTAAAAGGTTTATTTAAAGGGTAGCACCTTCGTATTCTGTACCATGATGAAAGTACTTACGACCAATCACGTCACCAATCAAAATCACAGTTAGTGTATCAAATAGCTGCGCGTATGAACGTTTTCATCCAGAAATTACTATATAATTATTTTATATGAATATGAATTACTAAAATTAGTTCCGTGTTTTGCTTTAATAAGGCCCTACTACGAAAACTTTACTTACATGATTTGTTTAAAAGATGTTTAACTTTGTAATCATGGGTATGGGTATTTCACTATACAGACACACTTGGCTTTGTATTGCCATGCTTTGGTATAATTTCGAGAATAATCTTCATAAAAACAACCCTGTAATATCTACAGACCACAACACATTTTCCAAGGGTTGAAAGGCTGCTAATTTATCATTTCTGTTTTTCGGAGGATAACTGCTGGGAAAGATAGCAGTTTAATTATCGTCAGAATGTATAATAGCAGTCAACAAATTATAACGTTAACTATATTCATCATTCAACTGTCCCTCGCCTGTTGTGCAAATGTAAATTATTTCAATTTGTGAAGAGTTTTTTTCGGAGCATGAAATTGGCATTGGGCTGTTTATATACAACAAGACGGCACTACCTAAAACACATTCTGGCTGTACATTCTACGTTCCAAAATATGTTCTCTATATTTACGGCACAACTACATACAAGAGCAAAATTCAACTATTTCTGGATTCCTGACAATCCAAGCTTTGTTTTAAATATCACATGACAAATGGTGACAAGTCTGTAGCAGTCTCCGGCAGGCTGTACAACTGGAGCCGTGTGACCTACTTTTCTGATGCATTGCGACTTTCTTGCTTTGTGGGACAAACTCTGTAAATCTGTTTGCTAGTCAGATCTAGATCTTCATTGTACATTGTACTATTTCATGTCATAGCCTTATCAAGATTACAAAGTACTGACATAACAACTAGGGTACATTGTAGCTAGTTGTATACTTGTATTTGGTAATATTGACAGTTTGATTGATTGATTAGTGTTTTTCACCACATTCATTGACAGTTTCATGAGTTTGAAAACAGATAAAATTATATAGTTATTTTATATACAAAATCTTCAATAATAATTTTGCTTTTGGCTTATTATATATAGCTTAGGTAGGCCCTAAAGAAATGATTCCAAAATTTTAAAAACCAAATATTGAATGGAACGAGTGTCCATCCAGTTTTTGAGTATACGTGATGGTATCTATGGATGATTCCCACACCCATGTGACCCAATGAGTCATTCAGAATGCAGCACAACAAAGTTTGACAAGTCAATTTCCCGTGTTAAAACAAGTAGCATGCATTCTTCATGTCTTACCTATCGTTGAAATAAATGTTGTGTTGAAAGCATCATCTGAAAATCTAAATAAAAGACATGTTTTTCCAACTCCCGAGTCACCGATCAGTAGCAATTTAAACAACAGATCGTAAGTCTTTTTCGCCATTTTCAATGTTCTTCAGCATTCAAAATGCAAAATGGCGGATGATCTGATCAACAACACCACCACTACCTAAGCGACTGTCAGCTTGCCTATAAAAGCACCTGATTTCGTTTCGAAAACACCAGTTAAACGATTGATCCCGTGTCAAGTCTTAGTTTGTAATAGCGAATTTCTCTCTCCCCATTTCAACTTCCCCAGTTTCACGGGTTATGTTTATAACGTCACTTCCGATTTAGCCTCTGCTGATCGACAGGGGAGCTAACTCGTTTAGGCAGAAAAACTCTCGAGTCACCGTGAGTTGTCTGTGGAAGTCAACTTCCGTCACTGCAGACGGATAGTATACCAAGTCTGGCATTATTCGACTTCTGTTGACACGCTGCAACTTCAAACATGGATCAGACGCCATTTGATCCGGAGAAACATCAGCTGGATGCTTCATTCCGTTTAACTAACTTCGCAGGTTTGAAGGGATGAGGATGTAAACTCCCTCAAGAAAAATTGCTCAAACTTCTTGAGGGATTAGGCGGCGAGGGAAGCCGGTGGAGGACGCCATGTCCACCATCGCCTCTCGCCCAGGCCGCTCAGATAGCCGACATACCACAGAT
>JAQQZZ010000016.1:1043-13198 GCA_030265115.1 Mopalia vespertina
CCATTGGGCTGGCACGTCGTCATATAAGTGAAATACCCTTGAGTACGACGTTAAACCCCAATCAAACAAACAAACAGAGCTAAGGGGCAACATGAATCAGCTCTGTTTGTGATGTCTTTGTTTAACGTCCTGTGATTGTCCTGTATTTGTCCTGTCTTGTCTTTGTTTGTTGCCAGTGGAGTCGAGGGTGGTTTCCTTCAGCCATTGGGCTGGCACGCCGTCGTGTAAATGAAATAACATTAAACAAACGATAAATTGTCCTGTGATTGTCCTGTATTTGTCCTGTCTTGTCTTTGTTTGTTGCCAGTGGAGTTGAGGGTGGTTTCCTTCCCCCATTGGGCTGGCACGTTGTCCTGTAAATGAAATAACCTTAAACAAACGATAAATTGTCAAAGTTCAAGAAAAATATCATGTCCTTACAGGCTCTCTGTCTAACGGCAGTATGTTTCAACCATGGTCGTACTTCAGTCATTTAGCAGGCGCGCAACATTAATTTTTGAACAGAACAAAACACTTGGCATTTTATAGTTGTATCAGTTTTTATTCTTCTGTTGAAATACACTGCTGTCCTATAAGAGAAATACCTTAAAGCACAGCATCAGACATCAATCAATCAATCATGTACTCAAAAAAGGTAATACAAGCAGAAGAACGTGGAAATAAACTGTGGAATTTTTAAATATGCTTACACTTTGAACAGTGTAATTCATGTCACACTGATATCTATTCGTCTGGGGCCGGTTGCTCGAAGCACTATTAAATTTAATACTATATTAGATGATGTCACACCATGTTGAAGGTCCATCGCTAATCCTCTATTAGTGATTTAATCTGGTGTTAGCGGCTTATACTCTTTCGAGCAACTGGCCCCTGATTATAAACATTTTGTTCCCAGTTGCGTCAGATTCTAGGCCACCGGTGTCTTAATGCTAATTTTTCACTGTACACCTGGGTAGAGTGGGGTTGCTTTATTTAAGTATATTCTACTTCACATTACATACCTAGGGACAGACAGCCACTGGACTCCAGTTTTCCCCTCTCTTTTTTTAGCAACTTACTGCCAACACCTGCTTCAGATACTTCATCAATATAGATATATCAGACCTGCTTACCTGGAGTATTCTGGAGTATTTTGTACACATAATTTATGTTAAATACACCAATAGGCTATAAAAATATTCACATAATTAAAATTCTATGCTATGCTATACACATAATGGTAAGGAATACCCCTAAAAAGAATTGTTTAACAGATACATTTTTTCTAGAGTAGACAGGTCTGATATTATTTGAGCATTTCCTTAATTATTTCAATATTCTTTAAATAATGACAATGATAACTCTGAATAAGAAGTTGTCATGGAGCGTAAACTTTTGCCAAGCAGGCTTCTCAGGGACCATATGGTTTGCCTTGGTCAGTATAATATTAACTGGCTCAAATTGACCGGAGATAAAGCAGGAGATTTGCAGATCTCCACCAGGAAATCAATGTTATCAGTATGATTTATCCTCTCATCTAGAACTTATCCTTGTGTTCATCAATGCTATCTGTCAGTCGTTCTCATCATTTCTACATCTAATTTAGGCTCCAAACCTATTACATGATTTAAGCACAATAAATTTTCTATGCTTTTTTAGTGTGTAAATATTATTTCTAAAACTTATTTAGACTCAAAACGTATTACATGATATACATGACACTTAATTTTAAATGAACTCATAAATTTTCTATGCTTTATTCATTTTAAAATATTACGTCTATTTTAAATTTTATAATTCAGAAGTTTTAAAAACAGTATTTGTTTTACAATTCAATTTAAAATATGAGTGGTTGTAGGGATTCAAGATTCAAGCTTCGTGTTACCCTGGTGTTCTCAATGCTAAAGGGGAGCAGGAAATCAATCTGTGGAATATTTATTTTAAAACTTGTGGTATTCCTGTCTTGTCTTTGTTTGTTGGCAATGACATCACTGGTGGTTTCCTTCACCTATTGGGCTGGCACGCCTTCATATTTAAAAAATAATTATCTTTACAGCATAGAATCTTCAATGAAACAAACAAACGGCAGAGGAAATATCATTTTTGTACAAAAACCTGTGTGACAAAGTTGATTTGATCTAATTAAAAAAATATCGAAAATAATATTTTGATAAAAGATGTGAGTTAAATGTTTGAAGATTGTGTTGAGTGGTGTGTGTAGGACAGGTGTTCAATACTGGAGAGAAAGTGCACAGCACTTTTGTTGACAGACCATGTTTCCCGCCTCTCGAATAAAGTTATATATATAGTATGGTATCAGTGCAGAGATCTATGTCTGACAAGAGCAAACACGAGCTGAATTGGGAAAAGGTGTATTTTTATCTCTCAGTGACTGGTCATTGAAGCATAACGACAGCTTTCAATTCTCCATCTCTCTGATATTGTTATTAATTTTTTCTCTAGTTGCCTGATAGACGTCAGAAGATTTGAATTCAGTCCAGATTACATGGCTCTATTGTTATTAGAATCGGAGTGCTGTATGAATTTGCCCCGCCCTGCCTGTTCCCAGCAGCTTCTCTCAGTCCCAATTGGCTGATGGACAATCCATGATCAAGTTGATTAGCCTGGGCCTCTTTAAACATCTGTGCAGAGTAATACAAGTATTTACCTGCACACTCCTATCACCTTGCCATCGGCTTTATCAATTCATGCAGCCTGTTCAAGATTTAACAGATTTAACAGTTGCAGTATTTTGACTAACATCTTTTCTGTATTGACACAAGCCAGGGACTTGGACAGTTTGCATTGTAATGTGAATTTTGATCTACTGTAACTCAATGCTATGTATACCGATGTATTACACAGCGTTTTCATCTGTCCAAAACCAACCACTTTGTCACCGGAGTCATTTGAATGATTGTGACTGTCATTGGTTAAGATTACATTTAGATGAGTCTATTAAGTTGGTTATACAGGGGAGGGTCATGATCAATTTATTGACTGACTGACTCCATCCTTCTTGTGAAAGAAATCAATTGATTGGTCGAGCCAGTTAGAGGGCGGAGCCTTCTGTCATGGATTTGTAAACCTGAAATAGGTAGTAAGCTGAAGAGAAATATGCACCAACTGATATTTAGACGTGTGAAGTTTTACTTCCATGCTTAAGGAATGTACTTGAACAAATAGTGTTTGTTTCTATTATTTGTGTTCAATGATGAGCTGTTATCAAGTTCCTTTATAACACCTAGCTAGTCCCAGGTTGATGCCATAGTTGGAAGCTTTCGTGAGGTTTCTATGTTCCTTCAAACTGTGTGAAACGAAAAAATTGATGACAGCGTTGCATCTTAAGGAGATGCACGTCATTCTATACTCAGGTTGCATGTATGGGTGCAATTTATAAAAATTATTGGTGAATTCAACTGACGTCAAAGTTCATAGGAACAATATTACATTAGAGTGTTGGAATTGGTTGTGTGATTTTTTTACCTCGTTAAATCAGCCTTAATGGTGGACGATTGGGTAATAAAGACTATGTATGCCACGAAGAGGCGACGGCGTACAGTCAAAAGGTGAGTTCAAACATTGCATATCTTCTGGACTTTAGCTCTAATAATTTTTCTACAACAACTGTTTTATATTTGGGAGGTTAATATTTACGCGGTTTTATTCTGTTTCCTACTAATTTCCTACGAGACAACCGTAGTTCGAAATAAATATAGGATATCATTAATGGTGGGTCAAACAATATTTATTTCCAGAATAAGATAAACAGCTATGCTGTGGATATTATTTATCTTTCAGATGTGCTTTCTAACATATTTAAATTCTTATTTTATGCATTTTGTTTTTCCTTTTTTTTTATTGCATCTTGAGTGTCTTTGAAATTGCTTCCATTACTTGTTGAATAGTAACCGTTTTCATGCAATGTTACTTTATACAATTTATTTTTGTGGAAGCAAATTTTTTTCTTAGAAAGACTACATTTAATTGTTGTATTTAAAGAACTGAAAATATATGCCGTATTCATGTATGTTAGTCTTTTCCTTTTTTGTATGGTCTATAAACATTAATGTATCTGAATATTTTGTAGTAAAAATTTACGAAACAACATATAAATATATTTTATTACATACAACAATTCTCTACATTGATTCATAACAAGTTTAATTTTAACATATTTTAGAAAGATTGTCTGAAACCTTCAGTTTCATTATTCAATTATTAAATAGTTTCACTTCAAACATTAACAGTCTAACAATATTTTCTATTTTGGGATAGTGTCTCCAAATAGTGAGTTTTCTAAAAAAAATATTGCATGTTGCGTTCTGTATGAGAATGAGCCACATGACCTTCATAGAGAGGCATTCAATCGCCGACAGAAAATGACAACAATTTTGTCGAATCACAGGCTTAGAACTAGACAAAAATTATTATGAAAGCTTATAACTGAAAGATAGGAAGCAATTAGTTTCAGATATTTGATCTGTATAAAAAATTTTTTAGATGTTAAATAATATTTCTGTTTAGTGTATTTTTGCGGAAAAAAATAACAAAGATAAACATGTTTCTAGGTATAAGTAAGACATGCATAGTCATTGTGGTTTCAAATGGTCTCAAAAAAACAGAAAATGTTGTCACTAAGTGTTTTCTCTTTTCTGAGAAAGTATATATTTAAAAAAGTAACGTAAAAAAAAGGTAACTTAAAAATGTATTTATGTATTACTCTTTTTTTTAATGCAGCATAATACAAATAAAATATAAAAAAGATATAAAACATAAATTAGAAACAAGTCCTTGGATTAGGTCTGTATTGGTAAAGGTTTTACTTAGTAGTTTGTTGTTGTTTTTTTACAATTTTTGTACCAAATGTCTAATATAGTTACATGGAAGTGTTGAATATTCATTTATTCAAAATATATAAAACCTAGTTTTGTGTATAGTTCAAAATTAAACATTTCTGGTGCACACTTATAATTTATTTTATTTAAAAAGAGAGATTTTTTATGACAACTTCTTCTAGCTTTGTTAAGGACGCTTTACAAAGAACACTTCAAAGAGTAGTTGAGTGGGATAGGAAGGATATGTTGTAGAGCATTAAAAGAGTTGTATGATAGATGACAGTCAGCGTGTGCTCTTGGGCCACTCTTGTTATTTACACGTGTCACATCACCTCCCAGGCTGTTTGTTGCCGTTCTTCTATTGTCAAGACAGCCAGAAATATCTTCCTTACAATCACTGCCAATTTCTGCTGCAGTGGGATTTCAACATTAAATGACACTATAAAACGTGAAATGAGTATTTTGTGAATGTAAGTGAAACTGTTTACCATGGATTTACATTCTACTCCATTTTCATTTTTATATTAAGTATGTAAGATAAAAGATATTTAGTTGTTTATGTAGATAGTTGTGTTGACCCTCAAATATACGTTAAATAATTGTAGTCTATTAATAAATTTAAAATGTTATTTATTTGTGCAAATTTGTTCTGCTTAATGATAAATATAGCTTGACAAGTTAGAATCGGTAACATATAATTTGAGAGATATTATTTATTTATTTATTTATTTATCCGATGTTAGATCAACAGGATTAAATCCCAATAAATATTATGTTAATAATCAACAGATAAAGTCTGTTAAGAAAGGAAGACTGGACCAAACATCAATTTACGTGTCCCTTATGCTGAAGAATTATTTCATAATCCCGAGAGTGTCACATTTAATTGTATGGTAGACTTGTCATGTCATATTGTTACTGTATTCAAAACATTACCTTTTATTAAAAAAATATTGACCAATCTTTTTAATCGTGATAGACTGTCTAAGTTTTCAGTGACATAAGTGCTCATTTTCCACGGATATGTGCTGAATAATTGTAAATTTTATAGAGTTCTGGCCGTGAACTGTAAAAACCATAATGTTGTATGCAAAGTTTCTGATAAAAATTCCCAAACCATTAGTGGGGTCTACTGTTCTCTCAACTAACGCTATTCTTATGTTTTCGTCCCCATAAATTTCCTGGAAGAAAAATTTCCAAAAGAGAATTGTCTTTTTATATTACAAAACATGAAAACATTAGCCTACAATACTTGATAATAGAATGCTTCAATTGTTCTGGTGAGAACAGTTTTGTATATGATAAATGTATGGATTGACTAAACTCATTTAACATACAAACAACATTGAATAATAATCTTTAAAATAAATAGATTAGTTATAACAGTTCTCAAAAATATATATACATATTATATTTCTTGTTTTATACAAAAAGACAATATTAGAGATGTATGCACAATGAATTGAGACATACAGTGTTGAATGTCACAAACTCAAATATTATGTACCTGTTATCTATTGATTTAGTTTACCCGTGTATGGTAATTAATCAACTAGAACTGTTTTATCAGCCTTTATATCATTTCATCTATTCATGTTTTATTGATAATATACACACATGAATATGTTTTATAAATGTCAGGACCAAATTCTAATTATAACCAAAGGAGCTAAATCTGAAAATAATTCCGTCTTTACAACAAAGGACTTAAACTGAATAATTTAGATCAATGTGTGAATTTGTGATAAGTGTTCCCTTAGAGCAGACGTTTGAGTCCATGTTTGAGAAACCATTATGATACATTGTATTTTTGTAAACGGATAATACATTTACAATAGGTCTTTAAGTATTGAATACCTGATATAGAATCAATATTCATTGAGTTTTGTTGTTGTTGTTTTTTTTTATGAGGGGGAGGGTAAACAACGGCACACAATTACAAAAAATACATTCGATCTTACTCCAAAATTTATATTATCTTCTCGCCCAGACTGTTAAATACTACAGTGTATTTATAATGCAGGTAAATTAATTGTCTAACATTCCCGCTTCACAGCTTCACATGGTTGCATTATTAATAAAGGCTACTGGAAAAGTGTAACTCTGAAACTAATTAACAAATAAGCTAAGAAACCTTAATTATGTAAAGTTGACAGCTGGCTATCAATACTATGTAAGTGCTCTAAGAGAGGTGTATAGCACTTTAGAGACATGACTGAATTCTGTGGTGACCAGATGGGAAATGTTTTTTTTTTTTATAAACATAAAATCATTTTCAGCGTTCATCCCACTCATATACCACAATAATTCATCAACCTCACCAATTTTCTTTTTTTATATAAGATAATTACTATTTTAATTGGTTTATCGTTGACGTTTTTTCTGTATGTGCCAGCGAGGTATAACTTTATATGTCTAGTTATTATTGTTCACCACATACACAAAATTTTTAAGCGTAAATTGTTTGTTGGAATTTTTAGATTCTCACAGACATCAAAACATATACATTTTTTTCAGTTTCTAACAAAAAACAATAAAGAACTTAAACTTTCAAATACTCCATTTATCAGGAACGTGGTAATGCTAATATTCTCAACATTTAAACCGTACATACGGCTTAATTGTTAAGATATATTTTTAGGAATCAAATTACTGTATAGAGCGATTAGTTTAAGGATAATTCAAATCAAAGAGCCTCTTTGTTGTTAAATTTTGTTTCACTGAAGACAATGTGAGAACAGAATACAACTTGAATGACTGAGATATATAAACCTTTGTTCATAAGCAATGAATTATCAACAAAGAGACCACGGACCCACTTAAAGGATATTCTATGAACAATCGATAAATCTACTGCTGTGAACTAACTGGGGTTTATATTATTTTGTCATTTCTTATCATTAATTCAATTATTCATTTAAAAGTATTTATTCAATTCATTCGATAACGAAAATTACAGAGAAATAATATGCACATGCATGTTGCATTGCCTGTGTGATATCGATTTATATTCCTGTTTATCAACAGCGATAAACATCTCTCATCTTGTGTAGTTTTATTTTGAAAAGCCGTAGTAGGAAATAAAACAAGATTGCATGAGAATTTTAAATTTGTTGTAAGACAGTCAGTTAGCTGTGATTAATACCGAGTGAGTGTTCGTCATGAGTAAGGAGTAAAGGAAATTTGTTTACAAAACAATGTCGCACGAACTTTCTCACACTTGAATTTGCATTTTGTTTCGGTGTTAGCCATATTTGACTTCTTTTGACCCTCTCCTCTATTGTTCTTGACAAGTGATTGCTGGAGGGTTATACTACAGTTACACACTTGTTTGTATTGTTATAGATGTAGTGTAAAACTGCTCAGAGCAATTTCCCAGCCAACATTACATCTTCTTTATTCAATCAACCATGACCAGACGTTTTTTATTTGCTTATTTTCCCGATTGCTACAGATCTGTGTTTAATGAGTCACTCAAATCCACTTTCATCCATTTATTATAGCCAGCCATGCAAACCACATCTTTCAATTATATACTTTATAAATGTAGAGGAGAACAATTTGTGCTCAATAATATATTTTTTTTAAAAATGTAGTAAAAGTTTGCATGTCTTCACCAGGGTATATAATATTATATACACTCATGATATGGCAACTATGTAGAGAATATAGACATCCTGGAAATAGAATTGTGACCCATAGGACAATTATGTTAACAAGATCGCTGTTTTACATTTGCATTGAATTCCTCTCCCTATTTACATAATGTTACTTAAATTCAGCCTAGTGTAGTGGTGAAATTTTTGATATCCTCAAATCTGTACATATTTTAATTTGAAAGGAGTAAAACTTGCAATATTTCTGTTGTTATTTCAATATTCACAAATCTTTTTCCAACATATTTTTTCATTGATGTGCTTTTCTTATCAGGGATATAAATAGTAACTTGTTGTCTCGCAATAAAGTAAACTACTAAATATTGTTGCAGAAATCACAAATATACAGTTGTGCAATGAACACTGAATTCATTTTTTTTTAGTTTAAATTTAACAATTATTTAAAAAAAATGTTGATCATAATAGATTTTCACCCCGCTCAATATTATGAGACATTTTTGGCTGATCTAAGTTAATTTCAATGTATTTTGATCATCCTCGACCCACTCCACATGAACGAAGTTCATAACTAACAATTCAGTTCAACTGCAAATGTAGGTTATTGCTATGAGTTTATATTTAGGTAACTTTTTGTTGAATATGTAGAAAAATATACACAGAAAAATATGTAGATTCATTTAATTATTTTTATTAATAATTCTGTAATTATTTTCATAAGCTGTAACAGAGACATATGAACTTAGATTGTAATCTTCTTTTGGGTATGTATAAGAATGAGTAAAATTCCATAACTGTTTGATTATACGACATATCTGTTAAATTTCGATATAGTTAAATTAAGGTTGAGTAATGAGTTGGGAGCATGTCACAAAATTTATCCATTTATTAAAATTTGTCACAACTTAAACAAAGGCATATTTTTCTATTTGAAGGGTTTTAAGTGCCTCTACATGTTTATAAAACATAGAAGTATAGATAAAAAAAATAAAGCATATTTGTGGATAATTTGCCAATAAAAAAGACACAAATTTAGTGTCCCTGTGTCAGGGCTTCCCGTGTAGAAAGATTTAACACCTTGTCTTGGATAAAAATTTAGGGTTGTTCTGCTGTAACCCTTTGTAGTTCAGTCGATAAGAGCACGGGTCCTGCTAGCCAAAGATCCGATTTCAAATCCCAGGGGAGGCTAGCAAATTTGTCTTTCTCTACACTACAAATATAACTAAGCGACATGATTTGTTTGCATGGTTTTATTTAAGAAATGGATTACAGTGGATTTTTGTGACTCTCTAGTATTGGAGATAAAAAAAGCTGTACATGTATGTTAATGGTAAATACCATAAGGCACATCTGTGACTACATGTATCTCTTGAACACTAATTTACTTTTTTGTTTTGTTTATATAAAATCTGATAAACAAAAAGTAACCAAATGTTGTAAGATAATTTCATCATTTTATTGATTAAAATCCAACGTAAGCTTTGGGTTTTAAATTTATAAGGCTATAAATGTCTGAGATAATGTAAATTCATTAAATCTGACACAACAAAATAGTTATCATACCCTATTATTGATTTTAAAGCTTTGTTTATAAGTTACACAGATCTTGTTAGCATCTGTGGAATATCTTTGCACACTTGACTGAATTAAAAGATTAATGTTACTAAGAAAAACTGATTAACCAACACATTTTATTGAGGTCCTGGTTAACATGTGATATTTTGATACAGAAGACTGCTCCTACATAAAAAAGAGAAAAATGTAAAACAATTTTTATTAAAAGAATTGACATGAAACAATATGTAATGTAGTTTTTAAATTTATTATTTGGAGTGTTTATTTTTTAAATGTAAAAATTTGAAATAAAAAAATATATTTTGTTTATATATAGTACTTCTGCTGTTTTATCTCCTGTTTATTGTACCATTGAAAGATTTAAATATTTTTATCTATTGCTTAGCCTGTATGTATTTTTTATTCAAAATATATTTTATGTTGTATCTGTTATGTAGAGTAACTGTTTAATGCAATCAGTCTACATGACTTTTTTAAGGTTTGGTTGACTGATTGGAAACTATCACATAATAATAAATCCGTCAACCATCTGAAAGAACTATAATATAAATTGTTCTATTGCTATATTAAAACCTTCGGGTGACTTTAAGGATTAAATAGTCGTCATAGTGCTTTCATTAATATCCTGTTTCTAATTGAGTTGTGAATTTTCTATAGTTATTGAGAAAATCTGTTTATAGCTTCAGAACTAGAGCCTTGGAAATCTCTATTAAATAACCTGTTATTAATGTATCCGAGTTTATTGAACATTAGTACACGTACACACATCTACCCTAATGTATACCTGACTTCACATGAGTGAGTTTTTCATTTGTCTGTTATTTCATGATGACTTCTAGTCTGATGTAAAGTTATTTTATTATTGTTACTATCAATTTACAGAAAAAAGATATAACACAAAATTAATTGTACATATTTTTTTAGTTTGATTTCCTAGTCCTGGCTTCCTTGAAGGCTTTCAGGATATATGTTAAACAAATTACTTACTTCTGATTGTAAAACTTTTTCCCATGTCTAAAGGCCCCTGTTTTCCTTTTTTTTTTAAAATGTGATTGTTGTTTATTACATGTATCTTGTTTACTTACGCAAAGTCATAAATTATTTAAAATTATTTTTTTATTCTTACAGATTTAGCTTGTCTATACATTCACATAAAGCTGTCTCCCAGCATATTGTGTTTTTAATAGGACTTGTGCTATGTTATATGTTTATGTCCTGATTGACCCTGTGTGTAAGCTAAACCCTACGAGGTCTCAATCTCACTGCCATATTCCTGTAGAAATGACAGTTTAGGGCTACTGCTGTCTTCATAACACATGGCCACATTGTCAGGTAACACTAAGATTATCCTATTTACCTGTAATCTGATGAGCTCTCCTCACAGGTGGGGAACGCCTGATTAGACCCAGACAAAACACCACCAGACATAACCCCTTCTTTCTAGCCTCGCCTAAATAACTG
This sequence comes from Mopalia vespertina, assembly GCA_030265115.1. NCBI lineage: Eukaryota > Metazoa > Mollusca > Polyplacophora > Chitonida > Mopaliidae > Mopalia > Mopalia vespertina. The sequence continues at coordinate 12,511 of JAQQZZ010000016.1, forward strand.
TGATCCAGAGTGGAATCCTTACAATTTTGACAACACCATTCTTTACTGCAAGGAATTTTCCTGTCTCCATTCAAACGATTAACTAACCTCTTCTGGTAGGTGTGGACGAATCTACTATTTTATGGGGATTTTGTAGAAATTTCAATCACCACAAAATAAACATAAACATCTAACTAAATTTTTGGATGCAGACATATTAAATAAATATCGGTATGTTATGGTTAATACCACTGATTAAATATATTCCAATTAGAAACAGAAAAAAACCGAAGACAAAATGTGAAAAGATGTGAAACTTTTGGGAAGCGCAATCCCAAGCAGTTCTTTTTTATTCTTGCATTAGAAAGAAGCAAGTAGGTCAGCCATCTTTTCAGAGATGCTGGATACTGGGAAGCCCCTGGATTCCTTTCCTTTTTGGCTAGCATCTAGTTGTAATGATTTCATTTAAATGAAATTGTGGGAAAGTAAATGTTTAGAATTTTATCATGTTTTGGTAAAAATGACATTCTAACTATGTTCAAAATCTAAATTTCAGTGCTCAAGTTTTCTAAGATTGTTTCACCTTGCTGGCTCACTTGAACAGTTACTGGATGGTCCACTGACTAATTATTTGTCCACACATTATACAGAGCAAGATTCCAACGTTTGAAAAATAATGTAAATGGCAGTTATCATATTGTGTTTACTA
>JAQQZZ010000016.1:13208-24226 GCA_030265115.1 Mopalia vespertina
CGCCCCCACAGAACATTAACAATACGGTAAAGCACTTCAAATATTAATATTATGATTGTGTGGCTTAACAGTTGGAGGTCATGACCTTCATATAGATGAAATACCCTAGAGTAGAACTGTAATCATAAATCAGTCAATCAAGTTAGACTGCTAGCCACCTAGTCAATCAGTTAACTGGGCATATGTCGAATTGTTTCTTTGTCATAATAAGTGACATTCTTGTAGGTTTGCTACAGTTCCAATTTATTTTATAATTAAAAGAGAATACCCCTGACCCCCCTCCTCCCAGCCACCATCATACAAAAAAGTCAAAAGTTTGTAGTGTGCAATATTTTGGCTGGGCACTTTCATAAGAGAGAGTGTAATAATATCTATTGTTTATGTGGGTCTGATGAGGAGCAGCTGGTTTAGAATGGCTCATCCCTAAATAACAACCCTTTGTCTCATCCAACAATACAGCCATTATTCTATCGTTTCCTTTGTTTTCTGTTCATATTTTTATTGACACCTTTATCGATACAAACACCTTTATTCTGATTAATGGAATGCCAGTTTTTTTATATATCTATTTTTGCAATGTTAGATATATCAATATACAGATTGTACCATGCCCATTTAGCAACTGGAAACTCCGTCGATTTGAGAAAATGCATTGTCAATAGTCTCTTTACATGTAGTCCTTATGACGATCCATGGATTATCTTATAATACCCTTCTTTATAAACTCGTCGACGAAGTACAGTATTGTCAGTACAGAGTAAACTGAGCCACTTCACTGAAACACAACAATGCTTTCTTAAAAGGGTATTTATGAAGACTCTTGAGACCCCCTGACTTCATGTTGCCACCTGGTATTGTTAGCTCTCTGTTGGTCCGTCTCCGTGAAAATACACCGTTCTCTTCCCAGCATGCTGTCTTCTAGTAGCAGTAGTTCTTCTTCCACAATATGTGTCTTTTTCAAAGAAAAACTCTCACCACATCTAGTAATAAAGATTTGTTCTCCTCATCATGGATCTTCTGAAAGCATTAAAACATCATCATAAAAATTGTCTGTCTGAAGAATGAAGCTGAGCATTTCCTTTGCCCTCTTTCTACCCCATAGGTGTTCTATTGTGAACACATATAGAGCAACCCAGCTTCAACCAAATAAGTTGAAAAGGAGAATAGCTCAGTGTGAGGTAAATGTATTTCTTGATCAATGTTTCAATGTCTAATTTGACAAAGCATTTCCCAGCATTCACCTAGGAGAAAGCATTCTAATTTGTCTGCAAAGCCACACTGCAAACCCTCTGAGCCGCTCCATTCTGAAAATCATTAACTAATCACAAACAGATCTTGTATTTCAAGTATTTTATTCCAGGCACAGTCTTCGTACATGTTATATATACACACTATATATCTATTGTAACAACTCAATTAATTCACTTGGTGTAAATGCTAAGGGTTTCCTTTGAGTGGGTTGAATTGGACTGGAGATGTGTTCCCTGAAGAGCTCACTCGAGGGCTGATTTGCCTCATTCTGGTCATCGTCCAACAGAGCAGGTGGTATCACATATTGGACCTAATACAGTACCTTGTTGACCATTCTAAGAGGGGAGGGGTGGGGTGGGGGGTTACACCAACCTCCTGTAAATGAGTTTAGCTCTTTCTGATTATACTCAAACTCATGCGTTCAATCATTTTTGCACTCATAGAGGTTGTCTTTGCTCTTGACAACAGCAATGTTCTAAAGCAGTAAAGAAACTCAGAAAAGATGCATTTTGATGTTCTCAGTATTTCGACTTGAATTAAGACAGTGTCAGAAGGTAATGTAATGTACATGTACAAAGGAAATAACAAATATATGTATATACATCGATTTTAATTGATCCACATCACTGTGCCAGTGTGATTGCTTTTAATAAATATATACATGGCCTTTAACCCAAAGGTCCTGGGTTTGAATCCCGGTGGAGGCAAGCACATTTTTCTCTCTTCCTTTATGCAATATATACATGTTAGAATTGTCATAAATGCTGTTAAGTGTTTCTGGTATATCACCTGTATATATTTGTTATTAACTTTGTACATTATATTTACCTTCTGATGATGACATGATTAAAGTCGAGATATTGAGAATGTCAAAATGCGTCTTTTTGGAGTTCTTTACTGCTTTATTATGTCAAGCTGTTCAGTTGATCAACTAGAGCAATGTACTAATGTATAACAATAATAATAATAAAACTCATTTTTCAGAAAGTTTTAATTTGTGTTTCAGCGTGAAGGCGCCAGTGAAAGATCCCCCCAAGACAAATCCGAGTAAGAGACATCGGGAACGCCTCAATTCGGAATTAGATCACCTGGCGAGTCTACTGCCTTTTGAGCAGAGTGTCATATCAAAACTAGACAAGCTATCAATCCTACGACTTAGTGTCAGCTATCTTCGCACAAAGGCCTACTTTCAGAGTAAGTGGTTTCTATATTAAAATAGTTTTATTTTTACAAATAAATGTGGCACAAATCAAGAGAAACAATATTAATTTAGAAGCAACAATGAAATATACATTTATGTTATATATTTCAAAGGTAAACAAGACCAAATTTACCCTTTTCATTTGTTTTAATAACAAATGAAAAACAATTCCAACATTTTTGGATAAAGTTGAATTGTGAGAACTATTCTAGAATTGATTGTTTGTTGCAGTTTTGTTATCGTATGTAGTAAATTTACTCTATTTTATCCCTTAATTCAAATGTATTGGTCAAATAGTTGTTGTCATTCAGAAGTGATCTGTATTTATCCAGGACAATTGATACATGTTTTGTGTTTGGGCAAAGAGAATATCTGTTCAATCTCTGTCATGTCTCCTACTGTGCATTCAATTGCTCTCATTTCGTGGCAGTTAATTTCCTCATAGTTTGGGTGGTGACGCCCAGTGGGAGCTCTTTGGAGACGAGTTTAGTTGCTCAGATTTGTATTGATACTGGGGGTTTAACATGCATCCTTGTGGAGCTCACTTTGTTCTATTGTCTCGTCACTGATAACTAAAATAGGTGTTCTGTTCTATATTTTTAACATTATGCTAATTATTTTCTGAAAGCTAGCACTTTAGAATGTATATAATTCTTTTCAGACTGTTTAATATTGAGAGAAATCACTTGTATAACATCTTCACACAGCATTATCCTGTATTAGCTCTCTTCCACAATATGGAAGTTTTTGCCGGCGATACATTTGCCCAAACTTAGAAAGTTCTAATTGATTAAGTGTGTATTATTTTAGGAGTGTGTATCTGGTTTATCACTGGGCAGAAACAAAGGCTGGGTGAGAGGTGAACAGCCCTGGGTAACGGTCACATGTGATTGGGCCGACAAAATGACGAGTCTATCACCACTCAAGTTTATGGGGCAGGGTATAGAGAGAAATTAAATGTGATATCAAATTACCCGAACAAATATCTTAGAAAACAAAGGGAATCATTTGATTTCACAGAATCTAGTGGTTTGGGGGAAATGGTTTGGAAGGAGCTATAGTCCGTGTTTAATTAGAATGGGAAAAGAAGACACATTAAAAGATATCTGATTGACAATATGTGGCATTGTGTTCGGCTACTATCTTCTGTTGACATCCTCTGGCTTGAAATATTTTTTCTACATTTATTAAAATTCTTTTTTTTTAAAACTCACATTGTCTGTTTGGGAAAGCGTGAATTTGTCATAATTTCTCGTAGAATAGATCACAAAAATTCTTGGGCCTTTCTTACTCTATTTGGTTTTGTTTTGTTTTGTTATGATCCTGTACTTAGCTTACAATGTTCTGTCAACCATAGAGGCTATGGACAGGGAACAAACACATGTATACCTCAAGTTTGAGGCAACTCAAAAGATCCCCAGTCTATGGAATCTTACTTAAACTCTATACTGATTTGGAACCATCTGTTACACATAGAACTTATGAATGGCAATACTTCTTTTAATCTGTTTAATTGCAATCATTGCAATTGATATAGAAGTAAAAATTTACTAATAATATATAAGTTCATTTTATAATTTTACCACAAACATGAAAAAAAAAATTTAAACTCGGAATAATTAAAGAAAACTAAGAAGTACACTTTCGATAACTAAATTATGCAATATCATTAGTTAAAGGGTTTTCAAGAAAATATTTAGTTTTCATTTTCATTTTTTGATTGTGTAAATATTATTACTAACTTACTTGTTTGCACTAAAAGGGATAATTTATACTGTAGAATCTATTCTCCGAAAACAATTAGTACTAGCTTGAATAAACGATGAATTGGACGATTTAATATTGTCCCAGATATTTTATTGTTATCATTCTGAATTCATAAACTGCATCCAGGTGAACAAATTTTTGTTTCATCAACAAACATTCTGATAAAGATAATGGTCATTATCATTATATATTGTTCATGGGTCTAACAACTATTTGGTGTAATTTTGGGGAACAATTTCTGCCAGATTGAAGATGTGTTCACTGATAAACAGTTACAATTATGCCTAGATGAATCTTTGGAGAATTGTGATTTAAAATTTGTATTTTAAAACTCCCATTTTTTCTCTGTTTTGTAGAATCTCATAATAATGTAGCCATTTAAATTGACAATTGTCTGCTATTAAATCCGTATTTTTTTTGCAAAATGCATTGCGGAGAAACTTAAATGGAAGAATGGTTTAATAGTGGGGCATTTTGTTTGAGGCCAATTTCATGTTAAATATATTAATGAAGGCTTTCAGTTGAGGCCATTTTGTAAATGAAAGGAAGCATATCACTATAAGTGGTTTGACCATCACAGACAATTACAAATTGCTCTTTCCAGTTTTATTTCCCTTTCCATATGTCTAGCTGAGTTTCCGGCTAGGGGAACACTCGTTTTCCTTGGAGCAGTATGTGAGACTGTAGATGAAAGGAGGGCTGGCACAGTGAACGGTGTGCTGACTGACAGCATAATCACTCCCATCACAATGCCTCCCCTAACTCACCATCTAATGTCACCAGCATTTTCTCACAACTTCTGAAGGTAATTGTTTGAGGAGTTGGCTGAATAAAGCTAAATGAGAGAACAGCGGTCAGCATATCAGTGAGGAACTGTCGTAATGGTTCTCCGCTTGTTTTCCTACCATACCCAGTTACCGATTGTTCTTCCTTTCAATAGAATTCATGTACTGTTCACTGCCAGATCCACAGTCTCATCAAACCCAGTTCATCTAATTATTTTAATTAATTTGACTTTTGCAACATTTATACAAGACTCAGTGTAGGGGAGGGAGGTGTGGATTAAAATTCAGCAATTTTTTTTTAACATTTAGGCTCTACATGATGTAACATTGAGTGTTTTTAACACACTTTTGAACTAAGAATATATTTCTAAAACTGGCACAGTAATGTTGATTTATTAAAATCGATAAATCATCTCTTGCTGTAGATAAGAATATAAGTAAATAACAGATTCATTTGTTAGGATGTACAACAGATTAACCTGCAAAATATAGATTCTCCAAATGTGCTACAGAACTATATCTTCAAGAATACAATTTTTTGGAATGCAAAAGAATCAATAGAGAAAAAAATGTAATAATATACACACATATTGAAATAATTATTGTGGCATTGTCAGACAAACGTTAATGGATAGAATTTTGAAAAAAGGAAGGATTTAGATCATGCCACCAGATCTTTCGGAATGAAGGAAAATGGAGAGGCAATCTAAGCTTATTTTGCAGTGGAATTTACTTATTGATTTAAATTCACAGCAACATTTCTAGAGTTACTATTTGCGGGCTAGAAAAAACTTTTGCCAAACTGAGAATTTCAGCAAATTTGCATTAGCATGCAAAAATTACTCAGAAAGATGCAAAAATATATGCAGCGACAATGACTATCCAACAAACTCAATGAAAAAATTGAAGCAGTTTTGATCCGAAAACATGGGCTCTCTGTGGATAACCGTTTTATCCTTGTTTTTAAAAATCCTTCTGGTTTTACAATTTCTTCCCAAACAGTGAAAGGGCCGAGCTGCGTGTACCTGAACCAAACTGTGTCAGTCCCGCCAGGCTACATGTATTTATCGCAGCATCCAGTTTATTTTAATGAGTTAGTAGTGTGATAATGAGTTGGAATGATAGCTGGGAGAAAAAGTTAACTTTGTGAAATGAGTACTCCATTGTACTGGATAGTGGAGTTGTTTTAACCCAGGTGGACTTCTCAGCCCATCTCTGAATCATCCCCCAATTTCAAGTACTTTCATTTGCCTGACACACTGTCTTTGTAATACAGCATCGGCTTTATAGCAACCTTGCACGCAATCCTGGCGAATCTTTATAAATTTGTGCTGGCTGTAACATAGGTGTTGAGCCGGGGTCCGCACGAGTCTTAATTGATTTATTCCAGCCTGAAATCATTTCATTGCTTGCTAACTTGAGGTTTGGCAGTTTATAATCTATGTGATTTTCTTAGTTATCCAGTGGCAAATTGGAGGTAAAAAAACCCTAAATATTGAATTATTTTTTCTGCCTATATTCAATTATTGGTTGTGTGCGGGTGAGTGGAAGATGCCATTTTGTTCGTCTTTTTTGATTGCCGCAACATTTGTAATTATCAGTGGAAATGTGTCTTTTGAGACCGGCTTGATAGGAGTTAGATTGGAAGGGGATTCCCACTGTGTGGTGGGATGAGCTCGAGGATGATTCCCTCCATTTCTAAGGATGATCAAACCTTTAGCTTGTGCTCACCATGTCCCATTAGTGAGAAATGAGCTTGGTCGAGACTATGAAGAGAGTTAACGGAGAGGCTGACCTGGCATGTCACCAGGAGACTGACGCCAATTCTCGGAGACAGCTTCAAACTAGAAATCACAAAATCACAGCTCCCATATGGCTCATTTTATACCAACTATCAGCTTTCAGGTCTGGGCTAATGTAATTTTGGTTGCCAAGATTAGATCGGATTAGGTTTTGTCGTGTTTATGGGCGTATTATGGGAGGCTGTGAATATAGCAATAACCCATTCTCTTTAGCAACTGCATTAACATATCACAAGCACAATGATTTTATTAAGTGTTAGAACTTGGGAAACAAATTTCTTTCCTTGTTTGAAAGATTTAAAAATTAAAAAATAATTTATCTGGATCGAAATGCTAGTTGGAAATTAAAACATTAGCCCCAGGACCTGATGTTCATAGAAATTCTTTTCTGACTCATCCATCAAACATAATTGGGGTTTTTTTTGGTGTAAAATAAAAATGAGAATGTAATTTTCATCATTATAGGTGTAGGCCTACTGTCAAATGTGTACATTGTACAATCCATATTTTCTCCAAGTAAAATTAAAAAGGTAGTTTTCTTATCCAAAGAATATTTTGTCCGAATGATCAAAAGAAGCCTATAACATGTAGCTGTCAGGAAAAAAAATTGCGTTGAGAATGTATGATTTACATTAGTATTAAATGCCGTATTGTGAATTATTGAACTGTGAAGAGCTATGGAGCTACAAAGTGTATACACAAATTTCTTTGATAGTGGTAATTGTTTTCTGTATTGTTGATATTATAATCTTTTTTTGAAGCTTCGAAAAAATTTCAAGACAACATAACAATTGAAAAAACTTCTTTTATTCGTTAAGTTGAATAAGTGACTTTGTCTGCCTTTTTTAATAAATAGTAAAATTTCAATAAAACTTTACTACCAGTTCTGGTCCAAATTTCATAACAGTAAATTCTTGTTTATTTCATGATCACCAAGCCTGTAATAAAATCACAATATATATTTCAACAAATAAATCAACCTAGGACAGGGATGTTGATTAATGAAAAGCGATAAATCATATCATTTTCTAGATTAACTCCCACAAACAAGTTTCTAAATGGAAATTTATCTTTAGTTGTTATGGGTAATCTACAGAGATTTCGAGAGAAGGTGACGATCATGTACATGGTATAGAAAATATCTGATAAGTAGTAGGAAACAAGTCTTGGCATAGGTTGTGAATAAATTACACCACAAATAAGAATTTCATAGAAATAGAATCAACTAATGAATATATCCACTAAGGGAAATGAGAGGTACAAGTTGTCTTATTACAATATGTACATGCCAGCCAGAGATCTAAGTTCAAATCCCTGTGGAGGCAAGCAAAATTTTCTTTTTTTCCAAAAAAAATATGCAGGCAAAAAGATACAATTAAGGCCTGAGTACATGTAGATAAGACTTATTTTTTAAATTTCGGTTAGCTGTTTCTGTTACTATTCAACCATTATTAATTAGGTTTACTATAAATGAAAAATTGTTCAGCAAAGCAAATCTGTTTTATCCAGGCCTAAAATCGGTCGAATGCCTTCTTTATTAAAGGCCTCCCCCTTTTACACTATTGTATAGGGTATTATTTACTGGTGTTCTGGTTGAACACATTGATAACTCCCAAAGGCACCCCATGACCAGGCTATTTTGTTGTAACCTCTTCAGTTAAACCAATATTGACACTGGACCACAAGTACTAGTAGAGTTATTGTGGAGTTGAAGTGTCTGACTTGTCCTTTGTCTGCAGCCCCTTTACCAGCTCTCAATGCCCTAGCTAACACAATGACAGTCTCTGGAGCGAGGCAGAAGTCGGCCTATTCAAAACCCACTACAGTTTCATCCAGATAAAAGAAAGAAAGGTGTATGAAATGATACTTTCTTTGTCTAAAAATGAAAAAAAAAACATCAGTTTTTGTCTGTGATTGGTAATTTATATGTATATTTTATTCATCTATAGAAAGAAATATTTGCTTCTCTCCTTGGGGATCAGTCCAGGGTGTTTGGCTTTAAAGGTTGTTTTTTTATTAAGGAATATTTAATATAAGGAAGATGTTCTTTATTTTTGAAACATCTTGTTTTTAAACAAAACATAATTTTTGTTATTTTGAGTGGGAAATGAGCAATTGTTAAGTGCTTTGTTAAATTCAGTCTCAACCAGTGAGTTCTGTAGCTCGATTGGAAAAAAGGTTGCCTTTTGAAAATGAGTAAAGTGTGCCTATTAAAGGAGCGAGTGAAGCAGAACTGGCCATTGATGCAGGTGCCAGTGTAGCGCAGTATGGTTAAGCCATGTAACACCTCCCTCTAGCACAACCCTCTCAGGCCCTAGGGCACCTCTAAATTGACCACAATTGTGTGAAGATTAAACAATCATGTGATCCTGAGTCAATATTGAGTTCAGCTTGATTAAACTGAGCTGATTGAGTGGCGACCAGAAAAGAACAATTGCTGGCTAGCATGTATCGGTGTTAGAGATGTCATTGTCTGACATATAAGCCTCATCATTCCACTATCTTAAAGCTGTAGGCAATGTCAGCAATTAGGCAGGTTTTAGCTAATGTAATCTCCAGCTGCCCCAACTCAAATCATCTGTATGCATGTGTAATTAAGTGATGTATCTAGATGACATTGTCACACATATAATAAGACCACACTGCATCCATCCATCTCTAGATTGCTTAATTACTTATTAATGTATGCTATATGTTTTGTCATTATCTCTTAAGTAAGTCTGTTTTACTGAGGTGTTTAATTCTAAAATAGACAATGAAACCTTTCTCTATTTGATCTATTCTTTGACTCTAAGACATCAACTGGTCATCTACTGTGAGATTAAAGCTGTGTGGACCGGACGAGTAGTAATACAGTTTACATCATCTTCATGGGACTACTTTCTCTTACAACTGAGAGAAAAATAAAGTTTGAATTTACTGAGTGATAGAGTCATTTGATTAAAAACCGAAGCGGGCTTACCTCCATGCGTTACGTACAAAGTTTTATGCACCTTTGGCTTATTGTAAAAGTAGAGCCCCTTCATCACTTCCTGGTAAGACAGTAATGGTGTGGGTTTATCCCAAAGTTCCCAGTCTGCGTTAAAAAACTAGATGGTACTTGATGGTTACAAAATGTGACAGAGTGTGAAAATTTTCAAATTTTTGTTCATCTTTCACTGACAGCTTTTGGATTGCTACTACTTCATCGTTTTTACCTGTTAAATTTGTTAATTGTGTGACAGTCCTGTCCCTAGCCCACTTTTTGTTGGGAAACCGTATAACACAAACAACACAAATGTCTTGTTGATGCTAAGTAGCCATTTATATGGGCCAGGGAGTGCTATACTGATCGTTAGTGAGGTGTTAATTACCAAATTGAACATACCACATTTTAACATAGATATAACAGTTCTCAAACCTGTCAGTTTGCTGCATGGAATAAACTCACCCACTATAGGCAAACAGTTGTTGGAATAGAAGTAGATTCATTATATATAATAATATCCTGCTTCTATTTATCTAGAACATGAGATGATTCAGAGGTTTTAATTAGTCCGCATCCCTGTGCCAGTGTGAATAATTCCTTAAAAATACATATACAGAAAGACCACGAGACTCAATCAGCTATAGAGCTGGCCCTTCTAGCATTACACCCGAATTCCACTTCTGGTGGAGGCAAGCAAAATCTTCTTTGTATACATTAAAAATAAATATAAAAAGAAAAATGTTTTCTTACCTCCACTGGCAGGACCAGTGCTCTTATGTACAGAGGCTCATTGGCAAACTTGAAACGACCACGACTGTTTATCTATGTAATTGCTGTGAATCTTTCTCTATGGGACTGAAGCACTGACAAAGGGCTGCAAATCTTTCTTTATATAAAATTACATATGTACTTTTAATGTAGAATTTTCTTTCTCGACAATTAAAATATATATGTTGAATAAATGAAGAGAGAAAAATTTGCTTGCCTCCACCGGGATTCGAACAGGCCTAACACTCTACCGACTGAGCTTCAGAGGCTCATGGCAGATTGAGTCCAGAATAATTAACCAGTGAAGACGGCGATTTTCTCTCTACATAAAACACGGACACAGGGATGCTAAATTAGCATCTTTTTATAAATTTTGTTTGACTTGTACAATACTTTAATAATGAGTTTAACTGTTTGACTTGAATAGTACTTTAGTAATGAGTTTAACTGTTTGACTTGAATACTACTTTAATAAT
>JAQQZZ010000016.1:32764-72598 GCA_030265115.1 Mopalia vespertina
CCCCGCCCCCCCCCCCCCCCCCCCCTCCCCTCCGCATCCCACCCCTCAGCGATGTAGCGCTATAACAAATAACAATAAACCAGAATTGAATTTCCAGACAATTTGCTTTATTCAAGAAGCTGGAGGCGAAGTGGTTTATATCATGTTGCATCCACAAATAAATGCGACAAATGGATAAGGCAATGCTGGGTAAAGAATTGTTATTATAGGCCACCGTCTTATCAAAGAACAGAAACAATTTCCTATACATGTCTTTCTTAATGTTCACTGAGAAAATAATTTCGATTAAGATATATGTTCATTGAAAAGTCGTAAAACGGTCGTAAAATTTAATTGTTCTCCCTTGTTTTAACAACCAGTGTATATTTGTAATACAAAGGTATTCAGCGTTGTCGGATTAGCTTTCAATTTTATATCCACAGTCTTAATAGTGATTGTAATCTAAGCTTTGTTGGAAAATGGGGATTGACATATTTCTAAAAAAAATAGTCCCACTGGCACTGGGATGTCGACTTATCAAAACCATTGAATCAACGAGTTAATCGGCCCATGAACATACAGCGACTATATATACTAAGATGGCACAGAAAGCAATACCAGTTCGTTAAAGTCATCCCTTTTGTTAGTAATGTATAGACGCCTTCTGCTTGGGTTTTTTTTGGGAATAAGATTGCAAATGGATGAAGTTTTAGTATCTACCATATTTATGATACTGTTAGTCGACATTTTGGTTAAATATTACCTCTCCAAGATATGTAGTGGGGAGCACTAACACTTTCGCCCGAGCGAAAGGGAGTTAACGGGGAACGAAATAAATGCCATGTGTCACACTCCAGCGTACAACGTAACAATTGTTAGACGGCATTGACATTATAAATAAGCTAGCTAGCGTGCTAGACAGCTACTCGTCTATTAAGTCAAGCCTATGCAAGTAATTTCGTACACTTTTTTGTAGGACACAAATATTAATTTGTAGGACACGTTTATGAATATTGTACTATAAATGCTATAAGCACATATTCACGTGAATATTAAACAAATAACTTTACTCGCAGCCTAAAGTTTTAGACCGGATATATTTACATGTATGTAGTGCTAGCTGGCTTATTCACTTCTGTAAAATAAAACTGTCAATTAGTAACCTAATTGTTTCTTAGTTAGACACTATGGGTTTACTTGTACCCTTTTACACAATTATCTGTTCACCTTGGTGACCCTCTTAGGTTAGTTAAGCAGCGACATGTTGACAGTGTGACAATATCCATGACAGTTTTATGATGATACGCTGCACCGTGATGCAACTTAAACTAATCTCACTACGTCTATTTCTGTAAGAAAATACTTCAAGCGCAGATGTTTGCAGGTCGCCCTTAATACAAACTTCTCAGTAATTGCCGGCTTTCAAACATTCGACCAGGGCCTTAACATTACCATGAAATTCAATCACGTGTATCACCCACCAAGCATAGTCTTCATTTATCCCGTCATTCTGAAACACCCGAGTTTCGAGACAAACTTATGAATGTGAATTTATAGCTTCGTGTATAGAATGGGAAAATGACCGGAGATATTTGTTTCGTTAAGAATCAAAATGTTTATGTTATATAGGACAGACTAATGCTCAGGTTACTTTATGTCGAAGAAGTAAGAGAAAGGAATGAATGCCTCAAACGTTAATAAATCGTATAAGCACGATATTTCATAGGCTAAAATTTATGATTAGACACACAATCGTGTTTTTAGATTTAGCCAGGGTGGTTTAAAATATTATCTTTATGTCAAAACAATTCTTAATTTTTTGTCATTATTGGGCATTTATTTTACGTTCAGAAAATCTGATAAACCACAGCAAACGTCTAATGTACCTGAACAGACAATAAAATAATTGAGCACAACTAAAAAGTGGAAACGGCACCATTTGCTTTTATTCAAAATGAACATTACAGGTGCTATGTTACGGAGAACTGGCTTATAGTTGCCAGCTTAAAAGGTACTGTCACCAGTCCGTTTCCGTAGCAATTGGTTAAAAATATATAGTTTATGTTTCAGCGAACGCGCCTTGTAATTTTAAATGACACTAAACACAAAATTTTAAAACAGTACATTGACGCTTGTTAAGGTTTCAGTCGTGACATTCTTCACTTCGCCTATCTACATCGCGTATACAGGATTTTATTCTAAGGCCTTCAACAAAATTCCCCATAATTCATCTTAGTACTATTAGAATAGAAGATGAAGAATAAAAACAGACTTTAATTCCCAGTCGTATAAAACATTTGAAAAATATTTTTGCTTCTTTTCAGGTGTTCTTAGTGATCGCTATGGAATTGATCACGGCCACATGGTGGGTAGGTCACACCTATTTCCGGAACCGGGTTTCTCAGAAGGGGACAGCATATTACAGGTATTGTCTATTGTTCACCTTAATCAGCTGCTTGCTTTGAAGTAAATAAAGCACCAGTCGTTTGACATGTATTGGTTGATCTGGTTGATATAATGTTATCGGAGTTTTTAAGTGGGCTTTTATCTTGTTGAAGCCTTAAAAAATAGGACCTACCCCTAACTATTCAAAGGAAGTAATGTAAAAGGAAGAGAAAGCTTTTGATTCACCGGTACCAGTATCGACACTATTGAAAGGAAGTAATGTAAAAGGAAGAGAAAGCTTTTGATTCACCGGTACCAGTATCGACACTATTCAAAGGAAGTAATGTAAAAGGAAGAGAAAGCTTTTGATTCAACCGTACCAGAATCGACAGAGTGTAGCCAAACATATAGCAGCATATTTCAATTTTTATTAATGGTCCAAAAGTTTAGAGCATAAAGTCAAATGTTTACAATAAAACAACTAAAGACAACTGATGTCCGACATTTTCACTGTGCAGAAACAAAACTCAATGTCAAGGGATCCCAAACTCTCTAACAGGAAGAGGCGCAAATGTGTATTTTAATTGCAGTGCATAATTTGGAATCCGGTTAATAACGTAAGAATTTGTTATGGATTTGGGGGTATGTGATGTTACATCGGAAGTAGAATTCAAACACAATACAAAAGAGCTGGTAGGTGATTGGTTAAAATTCAGCTGATAACATTTTATCAATACTCAACGTTAACTTAACTATTCTCCAAAGTATGTCTATCTGTAAATGATTGTGTTTGAATAATGGTTTTATTTTTCGTTCATTTGTACTTCACCTGATTATCGCAGATAAAATTGCCTAAATATAAATAAGCTGGTTTCACGGACTCCAGAACGAGTCCCCTGTAAGACGGAGAGCCTTCATTGATAAAAGCTCTATGTGACTGTCAAATATCTTGGAAAAACAGCGGATCGACTCCGGGCATTACGGATACTGAACGTCCATGGCCTGCTGACTGTTTTCACTCGTAATTTGAAGAGATCTTAATTGAGCACTTGGCCAATGCTGGATTATTGCCCATAAATCTGAAGGATCATCAAAGTAAAGGAAGCTGACTGCATTCTAGCCATTAGCACAAAAGTCTGTTGTCCTTTTAAAGTGATCGAAAAGAAGCTGTCGGAAGCGACGAATTAAGGGAAGATGGGCCCGTTCGGAGAACTTTATGAATTATCTATTAAGTGTTGTAGCTATTGATTAGTGCTCATCTCCCTTGTAGGCCCTTTACGGTTTCCTGTTTGTTGTGTCTTGTGAGGGGGAGGTGTTTTTCGCCTCACGCACCGTCGAGCAGTATCTTGGATTCCACCAGGTAAGTCCGAATATTACCAAATTGTACAATTGTACAAAGTTTAATTGCTAAACAGAAAAACAAAACTACTTTGTTTCACTATACACCCGTAGATATGTGGCCAAAGGTGTCAAAACAGGTTTTGAGAAATTACGTTTGGGAATTAATCACATTGATGAGGAACACAACGAATTCTTAAGTCTTGTTTTAAAAAAAAGTGTTTATATACTTTTTTTTAAAAATATAAACAAATAAAGAACATATCTTAAAATCAAAAGTATAAAACCGGTATTAACAAGAACAAAATGCGTATGAAAACAAAATATTTATGGCATATGCTGAGCTGTTGTGTGTTGATTTTATAAATACAGTTCGGGTTATTGTTATGAGACAGGCTTGGTATTTTCAGCAAGTGTTTGAGGACTGAAATTACGTGCCAGTCTGCTGGCCCTTAGGCTATGCAAGAGAATTGTTCCCGCGTTGTGAAAATGGTTTGAAGAGCTGTTCGATATTGTAGCTACTCCCGAGGGTGCCATCATGGAAAATTCATCAGCCTTCACACCACTCAAGCGGGCATGTTGAGCGAAAAGCTTACCGTTTATTAATTACTTAATCACATTTACTCTCCCTAGAGATCGATTCATCAGGTTGAAGGCGTCTGGTGTCCGCTTTTTATTCAACTATGCCTGCACGTGCTTGGTTCATATCATGTTAATTAATACACCACCCTATATATAGTTGGTAAGTTTTTATAACTTTGAAAAGCGGGAATGTCTGGAGTTGTAGTGGTATGGCAGTGTGGAGATCTTCTAGCCTATACAAGCAAGCTTCTCAGGCACAATGAACACGTGTATTTGGCGTGGCCTCTCCTTGATTATGTGTGTCGAGTGGCTTACCTGTGGAACAATCGCAAACTCACATCTGTCGAGTCAACTGTCCAAAGTCACCTTCAATATTGATACACAGTACTCAGGTGAAACGGTATAATTTCACTAATTGCAAGTCGAAGACGGTGGAGTGTTTTCCTCATTGAACTGTGGAAATCGCTGGAGATGGGGATCAGATCGAAGAGATTACAGATAGGGTCTACTTCTCTCTGATTGACATGTCAACTCTCTTACTATATCAAATCGATCAACCCTCTCTTGGCTTTGTTGCTTATCACTATTGGTAAACTAATCAGAGGAATTTCACTGGAGTTTCCCACTGAATTTGATCTCAAACAAATCGCATTTAAAGTAATTGTCATTTAGCAAATAAACAACTTTGTAATAATCTTTATAATAATAAACTAACCAAAGGGTTTGACTGGTGTCTTATCTATTGCTATCAAAAACAGGAAATTTATGTACTAAAAACAACCATCTATTATATATTGTATACACCAATACGTTGGTGTACACATGTCTTTTAGGATGAAAGCTCTATGCAAATGAAATTACATTGTCCCATAATAATGGGACTAGACTGATTCTGTTACGACTAATGAGAATACAGGTTTTATTATCTGTGTGTGTGTGTGTGTGTGTGTGATAGGGGGGTAATAGTGGCGACAGTGACACTGGTGAGTGAAGGTACCTGTGATATGACACTTACCCGTAACCAAACTTATGAGTAAATATATCAATAACTGTTCAAAGGATTGCGACCACCGTTGGGTGGATAAAATGATGAACAGAAAATAAAAACAGTCTCATTCGAAAACAAGATATTGTTTTGCCCACGTGTACATTGGACACATATTTGCTGTTTCAAGTTGTACTGGTTCAAATAACGGTAGATATTCATCTTTGGACAAAACTAGGGATATAATTGTGTATACTACATGATACACGTCTTCAGACTGAGGAACTTTGGATGGAATGGTTATATTTCTATTATTCATTGGTTATGTGCGTGTCTGAGTGGATTGTCTTTGTGGCGGTTATACATCCTAATGGCGGTCATGACGAGGGCCTAAGAGCCCGGCTCATATCGATTCAAGAACATTTTGCGTGGACAAAGACTGGCGGCTTAACATTCACAGAAAGGTTAATGATTCGCCCAGGGCCAAGTTATCTTTTCTTGAGCATTGTATTTAATGATTCTGACAGTTAAAATGATAAAAGTCAAGTGTATGGTTTAACATCTTGTTAGATCATGCGGCCATGCACTACAATACAAAGTGTTAAACCCACACGCGTTTTGTGAAGTAAAAATAAATGTGATTAATCAAAGAGTTTAAAATGTCGCGACAATTTGAAATTAAAAAAACATGTCACTGATTTTCTTTTTCGATTTGGAGCAACAACAAAAAAATTATTAGGAAATATGACAAAAGCTTTAATCTGATACGTTTCAATGGTCTCCTCAGTTATAACTATTTATTATTATATGCGGAACAATTTCGTCTTTTTATTCTTATAGTTATCCGACCCGAAACGGATGTTTTTGGCTGTCTTGTAATCAATGCCTTTGTTTTAAACACTCGCTCTAATCGCTGTCGACGGAGACTAGCTTATGATTTAAAGTTATACAGACAGATTAGGAACAAATAAAAAAACTCAAGCCTTTTTTAAACTGTATAATTATTATAATATAGTCTGGGGTATATCACCCCATTTGTCCTCTGGTTAAGAACAGTATAATCGAAGTATATTTATGCTGTCAGCTAAGGAGAAACTTTAATTTTCCAGCAGAGCATTTGTAACGCTACACTTGAAGAGTTCTTAAGAGTACTTTATTGGTGCCTTTTATCATTTTTTCTTCAGGTTTCTACAGCTCAATACGATACATTTGCATACTGCAATCTCATAGTCTTATAGTATTTGCCTCCGTCCCCGTCTTTAGCAAAGCCGAAGAAGGGAAGTTGTGATGCGTAGAAGCGAAGCTGCGATTTGTAGAACCGAAGTTGAGATGAAGCGAAGTTGCGTGTTTTTTTTTTTTACCTTCATTTATTCAAAGAGATTTTTACCACTTTTAAACAATTATTTGTCATATGTTAAACTGATACGACACACGATAGTGGAATCAGTTACTTATACAGGACAATATTGAATACTATAAGCCAAAACACGTAGGGGTATGAAATAGTTAGAAGTTTTAATAGAATGGCAAGCCAAATCTCTGACAATTAGTAAACAAAATAATAAAATTGAAAATAAAACAAGGATATGTTTGTATGTTCCGTCTTACATACAACCTGTGGCCGAACTCACTTTTTCATATCTATCAAAAGTACACGTCTTTTGATGAACTATAAAATATAATCAATTGTTAAGCAGGCATCAAGAAGAATTCGAGCAAATTTTGTAACTTTATGTTAAAGAAGCTGTTCTACTTGCCAGACAAAAGATGGCTCAAGGATTTCAATACTATTTTTTTGTTTGAAATTGAATTAAGCAAAGTGCTAACTTGCGAATGTTTGTCAACTGAGAATTTGGTGAATGCGTTTGTTTTAAAAGGTCGTAAACATCGTCCCTTTTCTATATGTCTGGCGGCAAGTGTATACAATCGCACTATTTGTGAGGATTCAGGAATGAAAAACTAGTTCTTGTATTCGTAGTGTATCCATTTCTTCTTACAAAAGCATAAGAGTAAACGTTGGAGAAATTAAATCGTCAAACCACATGAACTGAACTCTGCGTTGACTTTTGATTTGAAACGCAAAGGATTCAGAAGGATATTAAGTTAGCGGTCAGTATCAGTTTGGTTACCTTTGGTCTGGACGCAAGCACCGTGGCAATCCCTGTAGCCAAACGCATATTTTTTTATTTATCTAAATCATATTTTAAGATCCATGTGCATGGTTCCAGATTCCGTATAATTCTCAATTTTTGCGTTGAACAAAACGAAAATGAGTTATTGAATAGCGCAGAATAACGAGTCAACTTAAATGGTGTCTCTTTATCTTGGATTGGATTGGATACTCCGAGGGTAAAACTTGATGCAATAGATCTTTTCTATTCCGCAAAGCGTTATCCAAAGCTTTGTCCGGAGGAAATTCGAAGACCTCTCCTATAGCCCTTTGTTTTCATGATATCTGTGTACTGCGTCCTGTTTAATTCTAGGCAATTACTATTCAGACGAAGTTGAATAGATTTGCGTATAGCAGGTACAGTATCCTCGTAAGCTTTCTTTACGGAAGCTTTATCGGTTACATGTATCACCTGCAGATGTGATTATATCATCTTGAAAATTTCTGAGAACGATATTAGCCTGGTCATTCAAGGCATCGTATAAACGTCTTCCGTTTGCTCCGACAGTTTCAAATCCACGCCATCTTCGCTCGACTGAAATGGACCGAGCTTCCCGACTTGTTGTTATACTTGCAGAAGACTAGATTTCTTCAGAGTCCTTGTCGTGATGATGCTGTTTTAATATAAGACGTATCATATCATAATGTCTTGAAATCATGCGACCACACACAAAGTGTATCATATCATAATGTCTTGGAATCATGCGACCATAAACAGAGTATACACAAACCCCATCTAATATAGTATTAGATGAAGGTAGATGAGATCAATCTGTATAGGCGAATGAAGAAGAAAAATCTGTAAATTGGTAAGCAAGGACCAATAACCGACTTATACATATAACGAACCAATCAAATGTACGACGATCAATCAAATCTGTACATTTACGAATTAGGTACCAACGACTCCACGTCCTCTGGATAAGGGCAGTTTTTTGGGTGAGGAGCAATGCTGTCTTTACTTGGCACTGGAGGAAGGTTAACTTGGCAACAGTATCAAACTCTTCACAGTTTCCGGTTGTGCTAGTGTCAATTATTGTTGGAATACACCGCCGTCATATAAGTGAAATATCCTCAAGCACGATATGTGTCCCAGTCCGACTGGATTTGATAAAAGATCACGTGACTCGGTGAAAGGACTTGGTACTACACAAAGCTATTACGTGCGTTAAATTATGCGAAAATGTGAAAAGTAGTCCATGTTTTTTGTTGAAAACATTTACTTGTCCGATCAAGTCAATTAACACCAGTTTCGATTCACGCTCTCGGTCTGTCATTGTTTTCTTTTAATGAAACGAAATTTCAGTCCAATACGCTCTGGAACTTTCAACGGTTGGAATATACCCGGTTTTAATAAAACTCCTCTTAATTAAACGATGTCTTGAAATGGCGTAGCAAACGACTTAGGGAAGTGTGGGCAAGAAATACGTCTTTATATTTTGTTTACATTTCTATTTCACGTTTATTCATGAATCTCCATTTATACTTTTAATTATAACAAGGCAGCATATATGAATGAAAAATCTCGTTGTATTAATTTCTAAACATAGGCCTATATGGAGTTCATTTGTTTCGATACATGATCGAATGATACTTAAATGCTATCTGCATGTTGTTTATGACTATGTTTAAAATATGATGCCATACAGTTATACCGTTTACTAACTGATTGTAAGGGAATATCGATTCTTGAACAAGCTGAACAACCCTTAACGGTGACCCATTGATCCGAAACGGAACACAATACACACACACACGCTTTATGTCCAGTTCTTTTGCCGATTTGCCGATTCTTGGATAAATGACTTTTGCAGCAGATATAACCATTGTCTAAACTTGTAGACTTACATAGTCTAACCACAAAACAGATCGAGTCCACACTCGCGTATAGCAGGACTTTTATTTTTGATTTTCTATTGGAAAATATTGTATGTAGTTATTAAATACTAATTGGTTTTTTTTATATTATTATTTATGAGATAAAATAATATAAAGATTTAAGCACAATGGTTCTACGTTTTTTTCGAAACTTTGTGTATAGCCCCGCCGTTTTATTAAACCTTTGCTCAGTAGCTTTTACGCGGTGTTTTACCGGCCTAGGCCTACCATACATTTCTGTGTCGTATTCTCAATGACCCTATTTAAATATGTAGAAATATTGTAGGTATCGTTGAAAGAGTTTTATATTTCGATCGACCATAACATGTCTATAGCATCGCTGTAGCGAACGCTGATCAGTCTAATGTGTTTCGCTACAATGTTAAAACATGACCGGGATAAGTGAATCGCCGTTATTACGGTTATAATTAAACTAATTTCTTTCCGACTTTCGTTGTACAAGATTGATTGATTGATTGATTGATTGATTGATTGATTGATTGATTGGTTGATTGATCGATTGATTGATTGATTGATTGATTGATTGATTGATTGATTG
Source organism: Mopalia vespertina (assembly GCA_030265115.1). NCBI lineage: Eukaryota > Metazoa > Mollusca > Polyplacophora > Chitonida > Mopaliidae > Mopalia > Mopalia vespertina. The sequence goes on from JAQQZZ010000016.1 coordinate 42,641, forward strand.
ATTGATTGATTGGTTGATTGATTGGTTGGTTGGTTGGTGTTTTACGCCGTGCTTAAGGGTATTTCACTTATATGACGGCTGTGTATTCCAACAACAATTGACACTAGCACAACCAAGATGTGAAGCATTTCCACTATGTTGGAAAGTTAATCTTCCTCCAGTGCTAAAAAAAGGCAGCACTCAACAAACAAGCTGCTCTTAGCCAAAGGGACGATGAAAAGATCTCACCGATTTCTCACATCATAGATGAAAATGCAGAACTGCCCCCTTTGCACGGGGGCGGGGGAGGGGGGGGGGGATTGGTAATGAGTCCGCCTATCCTCCCGTCACAAATGCATGCTACTAACACAATAAGTTGAAGACACATTTACGGATTAACGTCAACTTGTAGCTTCCCCGGATGGGATTACATTTAAACAAATTCAGCAAAACAATATATGGCTGCCGTTGCGAAATTTTGTATTATTCATGTATTTATTGTGAAAACAGTTACTTGAAAATAAATCCCCCTATTAACGTTATACTTAAATTGTCCCTTTCTCAAGGGCTGGGATTACATTTTACGAAATTACGCAAAACAGATTTCCCGCCTTTGCATAATTTTACAATCTTCATTTTTGAATGTGTCATAAACAGTGACTTTGAAATAAATTGACCGATACACATCAAACTTGGAATACTGCTGCTTGTTACAATGATAAATGTCAGTGAATTTTGCGGCGGGTAGGGAGGGAGCTCCCTGCTGCTTTAAAAGCTGAGAAGCATAATGAAGCTGATCTGTTTGTGATTTCTTTGTATTACATATTGTGATTGTCCGGTCTTGTCTTTGTTTGTTGCCAGTGGCGTCAAGGGTGGTTTCGTTCAGCCATCGGGCTGGCACGCCGTCATGTGAGTGAAATAACCTTAAGTACGGCTTTAAACCACAATCTAACAAAACAACCCCCTGAATATCAAGCACTGATATCAATATTAAAGCCTGCAGTTTTAAAGCCTACAAATTAGTTCCAATGTGCGTCGAGACACAAAGTTAAAAAAAACAAATCATGATAATTGAGAAATAAGCCTACTTAGTTTAATTGTCAGCTGGGATATATTAATGAGTTGGCCGCGGCTGAGTCTCACTGTTTACTCCATATCTGCTGAAGATGGTCAGTAATTGTGCGCAGTGTTTACTCTGTTCAGTTTTGGGAACAGCTCCGCGTAGGGATAAGTATTTGATTTAGGTTGTTGATCTCTGTCGATGCCATTGAGAAAACATTTAATATCAGATCACTTATTTATAGTATCCTGATTCAGTAGACATGAAAACAAATGATAACCGCGGAGGATCCCGCTACTGATGCTAGAAATGCTAGAAAGCCCCTTTGGCTTTTCATTGACAAAGTTTGCTGGTCGCTAGAGTGTGTCCACATCTGGAGGCGATGTTTGAATCTATTGTTAAACAATGAATAAAATCATACTTGACTTTGCTATAACAGCTCAAACAAATCATAAGGTATGCATGGGGAAGAATCAGGCGGGCGAATGATTTCAGCGTCAATAATTCTTCAAGTTAAGTATTTGCCCGGGTCTATACACGCTGGCTTTGTATTCCGCATCAGCAACACATTACTGTTTTATCATTAAAGAATAACGAAAGGAGTCTGTCAGTTGTAGTTAATAGGTTTGTCTATGAAAAATAGATGAGCAAGGAGAGGCAGTCCAGCAGCCCGAAGCACTTTATGTCTTCATATAACTATTTGATGACCAGTTCAGCCGGGTTACCAACTAAATAAGATAACCAAGGTGAATCAATCCCGTCCAATTTGATGACAGCAGTGAAATGATTACATCGGATACAACAATGATTTAGTGTTGCGAACGTTTGTTTCTTCTGCTTTTGAAAAAATGTGGAATGTAAAGGGTAGCTTCAAGCTCTAGATCAGTATACTCCTCATAACATCTGGAATACCCCGTCCACAGTTAAATAACGGTTAGATAAATAATTCATGTAAGTGTAAACAGACACAATTTCTTACAGTTAGATCTCGGTTTTCTTAATAGATGTGCACATTGGGCTAACAATATAATTTGAATAGCTTAAAACAAACTGAATCGAGTAATGTTGCAACGAAAGTAATGTGTTTTACATTGTGGCACGGTTGCCCCAAAATTGGGTCTTTTTGCGTAATATGAGTTATATAAAATTTTCTCCACAAAGTAAAATTAGATTTTTCTTTTTAGTTAATTTCTTACCCGAAAATGTCTTTCTCAAAAACAACGTTTGCCTTGTTTTTCATGTCAAAGTTACCAGTCAAGCGCTGCTCCTTATAAATGTAACTTTGCGTCTTTGTTCAGATTGAGACAAGCCGTGGCCACTCATTGCTTCTCTGAAGTAACTCCATATATCTAATGGAATATAATGAGGATATTCTAGAACCATTTAAGTTGTTCTTCGTAAAAATGTAATAATTAGAATTTGTTGGTAAATCCTCCTTAAGGACGAGAAGGTACGTCAGTCAAATATGCCTAAGCAGAAACAAAAATAAATTTTGCTCAGTCGGTTAAGCTTTAGACAGTTGTACCCTGTTCAATATACCGCATAATTATAGAACATGTTTGCTGCGGACTGGCAATCTTTGGCACGAAAGACACATTTAAGCGAGGATCGTTGGTTAGTTGCCACCATGTTTTCTCCCCAGTTTTCCACCAAAATGGCGGCAATATAAAGTCATTATGTAATTGAAACACGTGAGTACGATCATAAACAACCATAAAGACAAAACAAGCATCTAGTGTAGTGCAATATTGGCCGTAGATCAGTTTGTTATTTTTGGAAATTACACCAGACTAGGCCATAATCTATCATGGTATCCTATTAAATCATCTCGCAAAACACTTTAACCAGATTTTCAAAAATTCTCACGCTAAATGGACAATTTTTGCATATTTATATTGTCTAAGATTGTCCAAATAATTATGTGTACTTCAATTACGTTGGTATATAATTGCTTCGTGTATATAACCGACCCAGGTGCAAATATACTTATTTATTCGCCTTGTTCTAAAGCCATGTTTTATAAGCTTGGTTTCGTTAGAATATGTCATATATTTATTTGTTTTATGTTATTTGCGTCCCCAGTTTCATCTATTTTACTGGTAATGGAAGACATTCGCTTTGTTCCGAAGCCAAAAAATGAAGTGTTAACTGATTACATTAGCACCAAATGTATACACCTGTGTGTACTGGAAGATTTATTTACAAGACGTATTTACAGTTTTTTGAGCTTTTGAGCGTTGAGGAAGAGAGGAAACGTCAACTCCCCTCTAACCGAATTAAAGCAGTTTGCGTTCTTGCCTCTGGGTGGCAGCTGATTGTCTTTTGAGCACGATTGTCGACTTATTTTCAATTGATCTAAACGTCAGAAAAAGGAAAGAAAAAGAGAAAGATATAAACATGCAGATTGCGCACTGTTGAAGGCAGTTAAGTGGCCGGAAGCTAGAGGGTGTCTGAAGTGAAATGGGTCGGCGGCGGGTGGTTGAATTTGAGTGACGGCTTGTTGACATAGTCTGTCACTTTGTTTGACTGTTAGTTACACCTCTACTGGACCATGCAGGGAGAGCTGACAGTGAACGCCGACCGTGTTATCCCTCCAGGATAGATGGTGATAGGCTGCCTATTAATTTACATAGAAGGGGAAAATGGAAGTTCACACCTTGTAGCTGGAGCCTCCCAAGAAAGCGGACTTGTATTATCGAGGAGACGAGGCAGTTGTTTAGTGTTCACTCCTTGGAGACGTTTCCTTCACATCTCCACAGTTGCCTATTTTCACACATCGTAATTTCTCCATGAAAGATGTTTGACGGTGTGGATACGTTCCCTAGTTTTCGAAACACCTAAACAGCTTCTAACTGAAGCACTCGTAGATGCTGATTTTCTCAGACCCCATAAGTCATGGCTGAGGCGTATGGTGTGCTTCGGCCACCACCTTTCTGTGCATGCTTATTCTCTCATAGCCGCTGGAGACAGTCAAAATAATCTGGATTGAGATTGTACCTGTGAATATGAATTTATGTCAACATTTTTAATTAGCGTGGGTAACAGTGCTTAACTGAATACAGATTTATAAATAAAACTACGTGTTTGAGTTGTAATAAAAAGTCTTATTTCTGGATGAAATAAATAGTTCGATCGGATACACAAATCATACAGAAAATTACACGTTAAAATTATTTTTGTTATTTTGGGATAACGCCTCCTCAAGCTCCACTATTATCTGTGCTATAATAAACGTATAATCCTAAAGTAACAATATAAAAACGATAGAACAAATTGTTAACGTCTACTGCTTATCGAGCTAGGCACTTCTCGGGCTACATCGGTAAAGCGTTTCACTTAAGTAACCACTCGGCTAATGGGCATGGTTTAAGTCCGTCTACGGTTACGCTCGAAAAAACACATATGCAGGAGGCTTTACGCAGTTTTCTCCATCTGTGTGACGAGACACTTTTAGTACGCTGTTAAAAACAGCCAAACAAAAAAAAAACGTAGTGCAGAGCGAGGGCAAGTGTTCCGCGCATCTGAATTGAGAACTCATGTTACGTAATTTATTTCACAATGAATTTCCAAGATCGCTTTTTTTTAAATACAGCTATCATTATTTGATCTTTAAAGTGTTCTTATTTCTTTCCCTGTTTCCGTCCTCAGTCTGACATAATCCATCAGAGCGTCATGGAGCTGATTCATTCCGAGGACCGAGAGGAGTTTAAACGTCAACTTACCTGGAATTCAAATCTACCAGCTGACAAAGCAGACATGCCGCTTCACCAGATCCTACTGCCAGGTGACTATATAACAACACAACAAAACACAATCACATTCTACCGCTATTTACGTAGTGAAGGTCAGGGTTTTCATCCCAGGCATTCGTTACGCCTCCATCATACCAAATCATCGCTGTATTGATTTTTCTTTTTGTGATGCGGAGGGCGGGGATGGCGCTTCCTGTTGCCTCGATGCTTTCAGAGCTAAGGGGCAACACGAAGCTGTTTTCTTTGTAATGTATTTTGTAATATGTGCTGTGATTGTCCAGTATTTGTCCTGTCTTGTCTTTGTGTGTTGGCAGTGGTGTATAGGGTTGTTTCCTTCACCCATGGGCTGGCACGCCGTCAAATGAATGAAATAACATTAAGTACAGCGTTAAACCCCAATCAAACAAACAAACAAAATCTTTTTGTGATCGAAAAGATGGATTATAGAATTTTTGGTCTTATATATAAAGGGGGAAAACCCAGTCTGTGTTTAATTGGTCTACTTGCTTGATTGATAGACTTCTGATAATATACAAAATGATAACGTTCTCTGTAGACCAATAGACGTATGTTGTAGTCTGACTACAAAGTCCGCGAATCTTACACTCAAGGTGTGATTTTCAGGATTTTCTCAGCTAACATGGCACGACAAGTTGTTATTTGAATTATATATTGTTTCTGTATATCGCTTTGATAATGTAACACCTATGCGATAAACCAAACAATAACCGTTTCATAATAGTTGATGTTATAGGTTCCCATTAGTATATACATTGATTAAAATGGTTAGAGAGTGGATGACAGAAACCTGTCAAAAACATGCCCAACTAAGTATTAAACATGGGCTGGTGATTGGACGAAGATTCCTGTTGTCCTTGTCTTGTTATTGTTGGTTGCCAGTGACGGTCAATCAATCAATCAATCAATCAATCAATCAATCAATCAATCAATCAACCAACCAATCAATCAATCAATCAATCAGTCAGCCTGAGTTCTATTTTTAGCTTACAAAATAGGTATAAATAGCTATTATCATTTATTATCTCAGAGAATGACTATTCCAATAGATAAAGGGTGAATCAAAATGAACTCCAGATCTGCAGAAATATCTAGAGATTGTAATTCTCCTCTAATTTCACGAATTGACGTTGCTCAGAGCATTATTGTCTGTCTGCTTTTATCAGCTGCTGTTACATCAAGCCCGACAGCAAAGCGGGTAGTTCTTCTTAATTGATTCTCTGCTAACGTGTTCTGCTCCATTTAATCATAACTGTCAACATCCAAGACACCGCTATCATTCTCATAACCTACATCTTGAGGGCTTTATATTGTCTCTTTGCAAATGTTCATCGTATCGAATATGCAGTCCAATGCGGGGGGAAGAATATTGTTGAGTTTAAGATGATTGTGCGAGGAGATCGGCTCCACCTGTACCGTGGTATGAATGTCTTAATACCTACATTTACCAAAAAACAGCCAGGTCTCATTCTGAATAGACCAGGTGCTTTAACGGCTCCCTGTTTAATTTATTCCTCAAAGACGTGATCTTTTGGACTTTAGCTGCCAATAAAGTACAGCAAAGTATTTCTCCATATCATTATATTAGATTTGTTTGTTGAAAATCAAACGTATCACGTGTTTGTTGAATTGGGAGAATTGCTGACATTTATGGTTCAGTCTAGATACACCCTATATCCACATCACAGAGAGCCGTATTACTTTACTTTGACATTCATCTATCTTCTATACCAAATATTATTCTGTCAAGATATATAAACTAACTGGTCGTAATACGGGATAGAAGATTTATCAGCAATTATTTTGTCAGAACAGCGAATGATTTCAATCTCATTCGTTGTACATTGTTTTGTTGTTTTGGCCAAAGCATATTAATGCAATGTGGATGTTCACACGGATACCTGTATTTCATTGGATAAAAAACTGTAAAGCAACTCGCCTGCTTTCCGGATAAATTGTTACGTAATTAAACATTTGTTGTTGTTGCATATTTTTAAAATGCTTTTATTCATATCAGTTTATTTCTATTTAAGAAGGCCAGTGAATACCGGAACATGAAGGCATAAACACCCTTTAAATTGATTTTAACTTCCAATAGGCCCAATAGTGTATAGAAATGTAGTCCATAGTTTTATATTTCTAAAAAATAGTCACATTTGGCACAGGGATGTCGATTTATTAAAACCGTAGAATCATCCCATGAGACGAGTTCCTAAATAGATCATTATCTCGAGTTGTTATGGGTAACCTACATACATCTCGAGATATAGTAATGACCATGTAAATGGTATGGAAAGTATTGAATAACTATGTAGCTAACAGGACATTCAGTATGGGTTTAGTATAAATCAACCTGCAAACTCCTATTTCAAAGAAATACAAATAGTTTATGTGTGTGGTATGGAAAAACGTATTCAGTTTTTTTTATATATTTTTGTTTATTTTCAGAAAACATACACCATCTCTACCGATCTTTTACCGTCAGGTTTCGATGTTTGCTGGACAATACATCTGGTTTTATTGTAAGTCTTGAATCTGTTGCTTTTCTAATTTATTGTAAATGTACCTTGTTCCTAAATGCTGAACTTTGAATGGAATGGTATTCCCATTTGAAGGTTTGGTCATTTCTACAACTCTAACTGGAATAGTCAGACTATACGATGGTCTGGGAAAATGACCACATCTGTCTTTTAGTACTATAGTACACATACATCTTAATGATTATTAACACGAAAACGTCTTAGTTGTTTGTAACTATGAACATGGTTATCGTCATTGATCTATTTTCTTTCTGTCCCGATGTAACAGACTCTAGAAATCAGCGGTTGGATACGTGTCTTACATGGTCAAAATGTTAAGACTGAAGAACCACAACTCGCCATGTTTGCCACCTGTTGTCCTTTTGGACCTATGTCACTGTTGGATTTGCCATCGAGAGACCTAACCTTCAAGTCTAAACATAAAATGGATCTTTCACCCATATCTATGGATAGCAGGTAAGAGCCGGTATGCTGTTACAGGTACATATTTAATGCCTTGATTTCATTAAGATACTCTTTGAAGACTTTCTTGTGGCAGATTCACGAGATTGATGTTTATTTTAAGCTTTCTGTAAAGGCTGGAATTGAATCGTTTAAGTTGTTCAATGTATTGAAAGAGAAACCTGATTTATTTCTCCATTTCTTCATAACATGTGAATATGGAAGTGCTAAGTATAAGTTTTCAGTTATCTGAAAGAAATCCGAGCATCAATTGATTAAGAACGTTTCCTCTTTGTTTATGATGGTTAATTTCCTGATTCAGAAGCAGTTAGTTCTAATCAAATACTTGTTTGGTTTCCGTTATCACGTCAGATGATGGTAATTGAATACCAGATCATACTACAGGCCATTACCTCATTTGATATTTATGCCACATATAGTTCATGAACACATGTAGTAGGATGAAATATTTATACATTTAAGTAAACTTATTTGCGGTAATAACTTGTAAAAGGAATAACTCCCAGTGACGGGAAGTCTGGACGACCCACAGCTTCTGTAAAATAAACCGATAAAGACAAACTCGATTGCACTGCCTGCTATGTGCACTGCTTGCCTTGGTGTATTGAAAAAACATAATATTGTATTTATGACGTCTAACGATAGAAATCAAAGTTTATATGATTACCTTCTTTATGCTTGGCTTTCATAAGGGGCCGGATGGTGTTTGGATACACTGATCGGGATTTGGCCACGAAGATGGGTTACGATTTGATCCATCCGGACGATCTGTCTTACTTCGCAGCGGCACACCAGGAATGTAAGTTTTCCACACATTTGAAGCTAATTTGGATCTGACAGTTGTTATGTAGACAATTGTTAATCTGTATAAACAAAGTTTATAGAGTGTTTTTTGTTTGATCCACTTCATATAGAGCCATCTTGGCTTAACAACGATCTGTACCACGTAGGGTAGTATGTATTCATCGCTTATAGTTGTTACAGTTAATGTAGGTAATAGCTGAGACCTAACATATTAGGTCCCAGGTAATAGGAACAAACCCGATTTGGACGGGGTGACGTGCGTGAGCTTTCTGGGGATGCTTAATTCAACTGATCGGTGGAGTGGAAAAGTTTTGTTCACTGGATAAGTTCATAAGCACTTGTATTTACTCATACATTGCCGATAACAACTCGAGTTAAGGGTCTATTCAGAGACATGCATGTCTTTGAGATTTTACCTAAAAAATGAGATGATTAGTGGGTTTTAATTATAGTCGACATCCATGTGCCAGTCGGATTAATTTGGGAAATATAAAAAATTCAATTTATTGTAAAGCCGTTATTAAAACTTATACTTTCTTGCAACTCCCATGACTTCACTTCAGAAATGTTCTTCACCCTTCAGCCTTGATTGCTGATGAACATTATTTTCTGTGAAATGCATTGATTGCCGTTGAAGACTTTTAGGAAATGCCTTGATTGTCCTTGAACACTGGCATCGATTTCCTCGATTGCCCACAAACATAAGGCTTTAACAAAATGTAGCAAATAAAATATTCATATATTTTTATGTAGACAATTTTGCTTCCCCCCCCCGTCCCCTTGAGTGGTATATGTGTTCACATAGTTTATTTAAGTCAGTCTGTAAAGTGCTACATTTTGTCAATGTCTATTCTGAAAGCCACACCGCTTCCCTATAAATATTCCGTTGGACATTAATCTCTACAAAATTCCTTGTTTGCAGCGTTCTCTAAGAATTGTCTTGATTACCGTTGTGCAGCGTTCTCTACAAATTGTCTTGATTTCCGTTGTGCAGCGTTCTCTAAGAATTGTCTTGATTGCCGTTGTGCAGCGTTCTCTAAGAATTGTCTTGATTGCCGTTGTGCAGCGTTCTCTACAAATTGTCTTGATTTCCGTTGTGCATCGTTCTCTCAGAATTGTCTTGATTGCCGTTGTGCAGCGTTCTCTAAGAATAGTCTTGATTGCCGTTGTGTAGCGTTCTCTAAGAATTGTCTTGATTGCCGTTGTGCAGCGTTCTCTACAAATTGTCCTGATTTCCGTTGTGCAGCGTTCTCTAAGAATTGTCTTGATTGCCGTTGTACAGCGTTCTCTAAGAATTGTCTTGATTGCCGTTGTGCAGCGTTCTCTAAGAATTGTCTTGATTACTGTTCAGCATTGCTCTCTATAAAAGGCTTCGATTTTCGTTGAACATTGTTGTCTTCGAAACACCGGTCGATGAACATTTTTCTGAACGAAATTCCTTGATTGCCGTTGAACAGCGTTCTCTAAGAAATTTCTTGATTTTCGTTGAACATTATTGTGTACGAAACGTTGGCCCTTGGTGGCCCATGAACAGTTTTCTGTACGAAATTCCTTGATTGTCATGGAACATGTTTCTGTTCTAAAGTCATTGATTACCTTTGAGTATTGCTTTTGGCTAAGATCTAGCACCAATTCGGCAACACAATGTAATACCAATGTGTGGTCTGTTACACAATGTAATACCAATGTGTTGTCTGTTACACAATGTAATACCAATGTGTTGTCTGTTACACAATGTAATAGCCACAAAGTGAATTGATCTGAATCATTGTTTTGGTTCAGGAATGCCAAAAAGTCCGGATATCTTAAGGTTTTAGGAACCATAATATTTAATACATTATTTGAATATTTTGAATTTTTGTTTACATGTGCAGTAATCAAGACGGGAAGTTCTGGTTTAATCGCATACCGATGGCAGACAAAAGAACTCAACTGGATTTGGCTCCAATCAAGTTGTCGAGTCGTGTACAAGAATAGTAAACCAGATTTCGTCATTTGCACACATAGACAACTCACGTAAGGCATTTTACAACTTACTTACGATATATCATCACGGTCGTCACTAACAATGTAACATTCATAATCATGTACGATTTCAAGGTCGTTACTAACAATGTAACGGTTATAATCATGTACGATTTCAAGGTCGTCACTTTTACAATGTAACATTCATAATCGTGTACGATTTCAAGGTCGTCACTAACAATGTAACATTCATAATCATGTACGATTTCAAGGTCGTCACTAACAATGTAACATTCATAATTGTGTACGATTTCAAGGTCGTTAGTAACAATGTAACAGTCATAAGTATGTTATCTCAAAAATTTTAAGTAGATTTCCAAATGCATTTTTTGTATTAATTGATAGAATTGTCTTCAAAGGTTTGATTATGTGTAGTCGGCTTGTCCTGCACAAAAAATTAAAACTATTAAAAGATTCTAGCTGCTTACACTTAGTTACCAGCTTGCCAAAGAACTTGGACAGACTACACAGGACTAGAATGTCCGAACGCAATCATTGATTTCTTTGGCGGCTGTTTATGTTTACCATAACAACTCCACAAGCAATGTAAGGTTTATTATGGAAGGCTACAGAGAATAATCTTATAGATAGGCTAGATAGCCCAACCCTTTTTAATACAGCATGTCAGTAATTTAAGCAGACATAAATGGTAAAGCTCATTCAGAAGATATAGCAATTTTTCTAATAGTTATTTTTTTTTCTTACAGCGAGGACGAAGGACAAGATTTGGTAGTGAAACGTGGCAATGAATTTAAGCTACCGTACCCATTACTAGACATAGATATATGCTCAGGATTCGGCTTTTCTGACGAAGAAGCTAGCCCTAAAAGCAAGGGAGGAAAGAGTAAAAAATCTAAGGCACCATTACGAGATTACCTTCAGACGGGGCGGAAGAGACGATGTCCCTATCGGGAACCATTAAATACGATGAATGGTTATGGCTCCTACCCCGTCATAAACTCTTACACTAGTCAGGAACCGGCGGAAATCAAGCCCGACTTTGTGTATCCATATTCCGGTGGAAATTATTCTATTGACACAGATTTATATCGAGCTCCGGGATACCATTCATTCTCAGGAACAAGCGTTTACCCCAACACAGAGTCTTATAAACTAGAAAGCGACAAACATAGTTATTCTAACGGTTATTACCTAGATCATAGACAATACCCTCATACATTGTCCTACCATAACAATGGCTATGCAGATCTCATGGTTCAGTCTACAAAATACGGCTATGATTTGCCCAAATATGGCATAGACGGTTACAGCTTAGACCTCAGCACAAAGGTGCACTATGATGACAATTATAACACCCATTTAGACTCTTTTCGTAAATATACACCGTATGATTATACGGGCAATCGAGTCAATGGCCATTTGGACAGCATGGATCTTCGGCATTCCACTGTGTATAACCCGTCTATGGTTACAGGAGTTGGCGATGTGAACATCGCGCCTGGAACAACCCCTTGCATCCCATCATCACCACTATTACCACCTGATCATCATAACACACAATTACTTAAGTGCGACATAGCCCATTCAGTGTTGCAAGGTGAAGTCAAACAGCGCTATTCTACCACGACTGCGGCGAGTCCCGGTCAGAATGGAACTGCCATCAGAAACCTTAAAACACAGTCAACGTTTTTGCCATACCCACAACATTCTGTGATTAAAAGTGTAAGCAATAGGGTTTTATCGCCAGCTGTTAGTGTTCACATGGATCAAACAAGCTGCTCTACTGATGAAATCTATTCACAGAATGGCCAGGCCATAACGAATAGTGCTAGCGAATCGTGGATGTCGTGTACCAAGTCCCACAATGACCGTAAACTTACCTCAACTCCACTATCGGACAGGACATCGCCGAGTCATTCGTCATCCGCATCAGTCTTGGTGGCTAGTCCGTCTAGTAGGCAAAGTAAGCTGACTGACCTGGATAAAGACGTGAGCATTATGACAACCATATCCAGTTCAAACGTGTTAACTCGTTCAACTCCCACCTCAGTAATCCACTCACCAGAGAGGCTTACGCAGATCAGGTGAGACCATTATCTAGTGCCTCCTATATTCAGTGCCGCCAAGAGAATATTTGGGCCCCAGGGCAAAAGGAAACTTGGCCTCCCTTCCCATCAAAGGCCCTATAAAGGTCCTTAGTGGGGCCCTTTCTGAAACATGTGGCTATTCATGGGCCCCGGCTGTTCACCCTCTCTGTGGGCCTGCCTATTTATTATTTCACATAATTCTGCGTATGCAAATGGTATAACTAAGTTTCAAGGTCATCATTCCTATCAGCATTCGATTATAAATAAAGACAACTGGATATGAAAATTATGCAATAATCATTCAAAAGTCCCAAAGCTAATTAATATGCTAAACAAAATAAACGACTCTTAACGACACCGTTAACAAATTACTTTTCTAAATGCCGCAGGTCTTGTGAAAGTCAGAAGCATTCTGGGAATGGAATTCCTGTTCCTGTGGTAAAAAGTTCGCCTTGGGCGCAGCCCCTCACCCCACAGGCTTCTTACGATATGAAAGATTGGTCATCTCCAGCACTCGATAGCTGCTCTAACCTTCAAAAATGTGGCATAGATCGTTACCTTACAGCGCCAGCCAAGCTTAGGGTCGGATTTGACATGCTGTAGCAGGGTAAATGGTTTTGTTAAACATATATAGATTAATATTCAGTCGAATTAAAATCAGATCAAAATAGTTCCATGATTTTGTTTGTCGCTAAAATAATGATCTAACGCAAACACTGGCCAACTAGTGTTCAACTAGGTCAAGCTTGATAGGGTTCGCGAAAGCCAGCTTACATGAGGCGGCTGTAAACACCTAATCCAGCTGAGACAAGCTAGACCTACATAAGTAATGTATTTTGTCACAGGTTGTGATGTATCGTCAAAATAGAATGTGCTGAATACAGGCATCTAAGCCATGTTGGATATAGTAAAAACAAGTTACCTGTAAGCTCCAGTTCGACTTCAGAAATTGCCGTCATTTACAAACCTATTCTGGGAAGCGTCTTTGTGATTGGTCAATTTTGCAAACCAATCGACAACATTCGGTATTCGTTTGCGTTAGATCATAATATAAGCGACAAACTAAAGACGGGGAGCTATATTGATCAGATTTAAATTAGATTGGATTTATATTAATACTAAGAATATATCATCATTGGTAAATCGTGATAACAAGCGTTCCTTCTAAAATCGATATTGGATACTTTCCACCAACGATACAAATTGTCCATTTAAATAAATGTGTGAAAAGAAGAAAAAATGTAACTCATATTTGAATACTGCAGACATCACCATTGGGAATCACTAATATCGAAATAATAAACATATAATAATTAAAATCATATTTGAACTAGTTTCTGAATAATGCTTTTTCTTAGTAATCATGTTTGTTATCCGTGTGTGTGTCTGTGATTAATGTTACAAACCAATAAGCCGTCAGTTTTTAATCCCCACTCTATAATTCTTTTTACAGGTATATTTGGTGATGATGTTCTTTACCACTGGTTGTGATTGAATATACTATTTACACTTAACAAGATTGACGACGGGAAAATCTTTCCAACGAGAACTCGGGACACTCTAAGTGCTTCGTATTGTTTTTAAATGACATTGTGTGTTAGCTGAGGACATAATATTTATACTGGTAATAATACGTGTCTGACAATAATGTATATACTCTCATGAGTCAGTGGCTATTTATATACACAGATCCTATTGTGACGTCCGCTGATAAAGTAGGCAAGATTGACGCGGATGATCAGAAGAGGTGCACTTCGAAGTAAATTAATTAGGTCATGTTATTAGGGGTGTCTCAGGCTGCAATTGTTTATGTGGTATCGAAAACCGCGGGCGTTTAACTGACTGCCTGTAAAATAACGTTGAAAATAACGTTGCCAATCAAAGTTTTATGAAAATTCAGACTACAAAATGGCTAACAGATGATTTTTATTAGATATTAAAAAGCAGCCGTCCATTGCAAATATTTCTTACTTTATCAGCAACTGTAACAGAAGGGTTAGTGTATATATAAAAGCTGCTGATACATGGGCCTATAATTTATAATGATATCATTAATCGCTAATAGGCCCATAATTAGCTACCTATAACAGTCCAGATCAGAAAACAGTGAATTGCATTTACAGAAACACTCAATTGGATTGTACTGAACCCCAAAATTATAATTTTCATTATCCTCCATTCTCTCAAAGCTATGTGCAACTCAGATGTACCTATAACGTCTGGTTATATAGTCTGATTTAGGATGGAACAGCAATCCTTAATATTTCTATTATCCATCCCTCATCATCACTACTAGTTATCAACAACCACTTTGTCACATGCGTCATAAGAGTTCAAACTTTGAACCTGTCTCAACTGCCTTCTAGTCACTCCAAGTTTCCAACTGCAAACATTTTAGTATTTTGTTTTTTGTTTGTTTTGTTTCTCGTTTCATTGGCAAGCTGGAAAGTCGGTGTTACACTACGTGGCTCATTAAATAATAAATCTTTCTCAATTAAAAAGAGTCTTTTGTTATTTTCTTTATGGTGAGCTTCTGTAAGTAGTCTATATTGGATGTTCAGTACATCTGGTCTGTTTGTGCTGTTGCTAGGATCGTTTGTGCTGTTGCTAGGATTGTTTGTGCTGTTGCTAGGATTGTTGCAGGCCTACGCAGTTAACTGTTTACACATATACCAAGAGTCAACCCATCTAAGTATCTGTAATATCGTCACACTAATACAATAAGTGCCAGTCATATTTACCACTTTTGAGATAATTTAAAAAAAAAATGCTTGCAAACACAACACTTTTCGTTCTTTCTCCAATTCAGCCCACAAGCAATGTATGCGATTAGCTGTGATTGGATAATGTCGATGGCCTAGTTCGTCAATATCTAACCACAGCTAACCGCATACATCGCTCGTGGGCTGAGTATAAGAAACAACGAAAGTTTTGTGTTTGCAAGCTAAATTTGAGAATTATAGATAACAAACATGACAATTCTGGGTTAGGACTTGAAGATAAATTATTTGTCTCACACGGACAGGTGGTATTCATTTATTTGATGTGATTAGTGAACTTGAATTGGTTAAATTAACCACGGTACAAGCTTGGTCGACCCCAGAGTGTCCGACCTTTTTCTTTTCTATGTACTAATACGATCTCTATGGTACCGAATCTCTGGCAAGTAAGTTATAAAAGGCCTAAATTAAAACGGTATATTTTTAAATTAGGTATTTAATCGATCTTCAGTCAACACAAAAATTATTTCTCCAAAAAGTAAAAGTTTCGAGTATCTTTATCAGACTTTACCAATGGTTGAACATTTGCACTTGATCAAGGACTGCATGGCTATCGGGGCTTTACAAATGGATTTATCAAAATCCGTTGACTGTCTTATGACTTTAATATCGTTAAAGTCGTCGCCTACACCTGTCATATAAAGTGCACCCTTGGTCAGTACGGAACAACGTAACAGAGCACAACATGTGAAAATAGGTATTACCAAAAGTTCACTTACTGGAAATGTACAACGCCTATATTAGTAGCGAGTAAGGCATTTTGTCAAAAATCGGCCTATTAAACTACCTGCCACCCCTCTTGTGGCGAACAATCAGGGGAGATAATTTCAGAATGTATTCGAATACTTGCTCGTTCGTCGATTTGACACAGCTTTACCTTGCGAAACGATGTCACAAGAGGGGTGGCAAGTAGTTGAATAGCCCCATTTTGGGCACAATGCCGTACACGCTACTGATATGGGCCCTTTCACACGTCTAGTTACAGTTAATGGACTTCTGGTTTCACATAATTGTGATTCTTGATGTTTTGTTTTACCAGTTGCACTGCCATGCCAGTAAAATATTGATTACGTAGGTTATTGTTTAATGTTGTACTCAAGGGCGTATCACTTACCATGCCTCAGAATTTACTGATAGCCACCTTAATTACAAACTGGCATCTCAGTTTTATCAAAAGTACTGAGGACTTTTTGAATCAGTTATCTGAAATTCAGATTGATAAAGACGTCATTTTAGTTAGGCCTACACTTGACGTAGAATCTATGTACACACTATACAGGACTTCGTTCTGTTAAAAATGCTTTCGATCGGTATCCCGCTCCCCGTCGTCCGACTACTGAGATATGAAACTGTTGGAACTCAGTTTGAAATGTAATGATTTCGAGTTCAATGAACAAATATATCAGCAAATTAAAGGTTGTGCTATGGGTAAAAGGTTAAGTTCCAACTTTGGTTCCATTTTTTTTGCTGAGTGGGAACATGAAGCCCTTGGAAAGTGTACTAAGCAGCCCCTGTTGTATCTTAGATATTTGGAGAACATATTTATGCTCTGGTAGCATTCCAGAGATGATCTTGATCTCTTCATTGTTACTCTTAATTATCATGATCCTAACATTAAACCCACTGTTTGCTTGATAGCGTAGATTTTTAAGATGTAACTGTATACAATGGTCCTATAATTTACATACAGTGGGGTCTTCAGATTTTAAGGTGTTGTTCAAGCCTACAGATACACGCCAACTAAGCTATGCTAAATCCTTTCATCCTCCACATACCTTCAAGGGAATCATTAAATCCCAAATAATAAGGCTTTACAGAAATTCTAGCACTCTTGCTACCTTCAATCATACAGGCTTGTTCTATTGTCTTTAAGGCCCTTATCCCGCAAGGATATACTAGGCGACTTATTCGACAAATTAAATCCCAAACCCTCAGACAACTGAACAGCTATAACTTAGACCAACGGCTAGAATCAGCTCATCACAGAAAATACCACAATCGTCCTGTAACAGTGTCAGACTGTTCCTCAAAATGTATGAAGGCGAGATGCTAACTAGATACTAACATAGCAGATAAGGCCTCTGTTGTTGGTTAACAAACGAGAAATGTTTATTATTTGGTAAACTTGTGATTACATTGCGAGTCAGAAAATGTGATATACCTTATAACTTGTAAAAAGTTTCTGAAACAATATGTTGGTGAAATCAAAAATCACCTTCGGCTTACAGCCAACAATCATTTGAGCTCCATTAGTTCAAACCTCATATCCCCATTAGCTGAACATTTCTCTCTTCCTGATCATTAGGTTCAAGATCATTTTGAAATCATGCCGATTGAAAAAACCCAAATTCTTCCCTTTGAAGAAGAAACCAAACAGAAACCTTTAGAAAGAGAGGCTCATTGGATTCAAACTCTTCAAATTTGTATCCACTGGGTTTCATTTGGGAACCAGGTAAAGGGTCTAAAAAAAGTAATTCCATTTGTTTTCCAATATGACCAGCCAAGCACCCAGTTTGCTAGTCTCCTTATACAGGAATATCAACATCTTGTACCTAAAATGTCTACTCCTCTCTCACAAAGACCCATTATAGCAAACAAGAGAAACAAAAATCTAACGGACCTACTCATACTCTTTAAAAGATATATTCATCACCCATACCGAATATCTTTGTTGGCTACATAATTAACAAACACTGTATAGACCATATTTAAACATATTACACCATATTAATGGTCATTACCACAACTCGAGATAAAGGTTTTTTAAGAAACTTGTCTCTGTGAGTTTATCTAGAACATGAGATGATTCATCGATTTTAATTAATTTACATCCCTGTGCCAGCGTTGGCATTTGATATTCCAGTCCACTAAAATCTGGGTATAAAATGCATCGAAATGTTCCATGCCCATTCGACCGTTCAGACCCGGGTGCGGTGATTGGGAGGGAGCTTCATTTTGCCCTGACGCCCTATCATGGGTATGCTGGTGTCTGTGGCGTCGATGGTGTTTTCCTTCACCCATCGGATTGGCACGCCGACATATGAGTGAAATAACATTAATCCTGGCGATAAACCCCAATCAATCACACAAACAAACCAGACCCGGGTTACTTATATTCTATTTTTATACGCCCTTCATTTGACGGGATATATTATGGTTTGGGGATTGTGCGTCCACCCATTTGTCTGTCCGTACGCAATTCCGTTTCCCGCTATTAACTTGAAATCGCTCATCAGATTCTAATAAAACTACAAGTATTTTTCCATGTTGCAAGTTATCGTATGGGATTGATATATATATACCCGCCTACAGTGACGTAACCTGTTCCAAAATATATTTGCTGGCTGTAAACTTGAAAAGCGATATTCTGTTTTCTAGCAAGCGTTGTGAAATTATTCTATTTGGCACGATGTCATATGGGATAAAGTTTGGTCTGTATAAGCCTAGTCTGCCTAAAGGTGGCGCTACCTGGTGCCGCCCTTTCACTTTTTGATCTGGTCATTAATTTGAAAACCTCCTACAGCTCCAAATAAAAGGTTGGCAGGATGCTTTCATATGACTAGATCTCGCATGGGATGGATTTTAGCGCATGTCAACATAAAGGTGGCCCCTCCTGGTGCCAAAGTCCTTATTTGGTTTCCAGGGGCTCGTTTCACAAAGCTATCATAGCTAACGTTGAACATGACTGTCATGGCAACACTATATCTTCAACACTGGTCGTCATAGTGTTTACGTTTTACGTAAGCTAAGATCGCTTTGTGAAAAGGGCCCCAGCACTACAAATCATATTTTAATTGAACTGCGTACAAATAATCCATGTCGAAAGATGTTCTATGGGATAAGCTAGGCATGGTGTTAGCTTACGGGTGGCAAAACCTGGTTGAAAATGATTTTCTACCGGAAAACTTGAAAACCGATATTCAGATTTCTAGCAGACGAGGTAAAATGTACGTATTCCATTTGTAAAGATGTTACACTTGATATAGTTTTGCTAACAAGTCTTCAAATTTTCTTACAAGTGGCGCCACCTGGTGATAAAATTTAAATTTGGTTTCTGGCTGCTTACTGGAAAACCGATGATCAGATTTTATTTGGTAAACCAATTATATATAAAAATCCATTCTCACTCACTCGTAACGTACATGCAAGTCCTTCAAAGCATAATCTCACGATGCCTAATTACGTGTTTCGCCCGTATCCAGAATAGCTTTGCTTTGAGAAGCAAACGATACTTCATAAGGTTAATAACTGACCATGTACCATATTGCCGCTGAACAAAGGGAGTTCATACTGGAAACAAATTGTTAACTAAAATCCACAAAGATGTCAACCGAGAGGCAAACCATTCTACGACCAACTGGAAACATCATAATGGACAGCGAAGCAAAAATACAGCTGTGGTGAACCATAACGGTGAACCATAACATTATAAATATGTTTTTTCGTTTATGACAGTGTTTATCAAACCGAATTTGTTTTGTTAAATCTACCAGTTCAGAATCTGACTGAGATTCGGATAATGGCGATTCTTTGGGCAACCAACCTCCTGTGGCGAAATTTAAACGGAGATCCATTGATACTCATGGTGATTCATAATGTGATTCCAACTTGAAACCAGTTTGTACGAATGGTATAGTTACAAGCCCTTTAACCCAAACCATGTGAAAACAGACATAAAACATAAAGTTTGCCGAAAACTATACAAAATCTTAGGAAACACTATTTGCCGCATTTCATGGCAGATCAGGGGTTAGACGAGTTTATTATGAAGTCTCGTTCTCTACATGAAACGTTTCAGCGACATGTTGCCGTCCCTTTGGCATCTTGTGCAAACGTTATGAAAGTCGGAAAAAAGCACGGACAACGTTGGGGAAAAAACGCTCAAAACCTTCGTCAAAATTCAATGCAACACTTTCTGGCAACACATTCATTAACAAATTACAGAGACAAAAAGAATTGACAACGGCAATTACCATTTTTGGAACTATTGTTTCTTACAATACTACCCCGATGTTCTAAAAAAACAACAACAACTGCCGTGTGATAACATATGTTACTAATGAGAACAACACTTCTATGGCCGATGTTATGACAACTTGAGCTGAATCAAGCCAGTCTGTGCTAAAACTCTCGAGATCGTGCTCCCCTGAGTTGTGCTCTTAATCTGTGATAATAAAATCACTGCACAATCCAGCCACTTGAGCATGCTGCTGTAGAGCTCTTCTGTCAATATAAGTAAAGTGCACTACCCTACTTCAAGAGGATTTTGTTCATTCCCGATAAAGTGTTTAACCATTATGAAATTTTAATTTTTAAAATTGAATCGGTAAGTAAAAAGTTCTTTGCAAGCCTCTTTTTTTCTGAAAACAACAGCAGTCTCATTGAGTACGGTCAACTAGGTCCGCGCTATGCTTAGGATTCGCCCTCTTCTGAACACGGAAGGAGTTCTTCAGTTTAAATAACATCGGTTTTCAAGCACGGACTTCGGAAGTTCGAATTAATATCAGCTGAGTACGAAAATATTTATTGAGTATACTCAAGAACTTTTATAATGAAACATAAATATAAACTACCAAAAGGTTGATGTAACTTAGCAAACAGATTATTAAAGTTACTAAATGGAATGACAAACTTATCTTTCTATCATTTAAACTCCGACTTCCTGTTATGATGTAATAAAATGACCAACAGTCAAGATGCCATGTCTACCAAGTTCAGTAGGGCTCGTTCAAAGAACTTTACCATTAACGAGGAAAATGTAATCCCTTTCAATGGTGAAGTTCAATCCCTCTGCCGTACAATGTACAAATGTACAAACGTTGAAATGCAGTGACTAACAAGAGAAAGAATTCAATATGGCAAGAAATCACATACTCTGTCAACATTAAAGACGTAGCTGAAAAGGTTTGTTTGAAAAGTGAGAGAAAAGTGGGTAAATATGGGCCCAAAGCATCAAAAACAACCCCCCCAAAAATCTGCACAGACTATCGGATGACACAGGTAAAAAAAAACGGACCACTTACACCAAGCTACTGTTAGGATCATTACTCGATGAAAGACACAGCCAGCTTCAGTGGCGTTCCTGGTGGCGCAGACTATGCCCCGAAAGACAAAGCCTGCTACAGTGGCGTTCCTGGCTGCATGGCTAAAGTGTCAACAGTAACAAAAAAATAACCAAAACGTTTAAACGACGGCAGACACACGTGCATACAATGAGACTAGCAGACGACCGTTGTTGTCGTACTTTTGTACTGCATGGTACAGAATTTACCTGATCATCTCATCTGATCAATATATCTGGCTTTCATTATACTCTTTTCAAAATACGTTGTCATTGGAACCTTTGATTGATTTTATTTTACAGGTCTAACTTCAGAGTCAAGTTGACTGACACCAGACACTCTTTGATAGGCTTACTTGATACTCTATCATTTCAACCAGAACCATTCATAACATCATCATATCCGCCAGAATTCATCGCCAGTGGAAATCACCAATCCATCAAATAGAGTTTAGTTGTCAGTAATCCCTCAATCGTTCGGTCAGGATCTCAATTAGAGCTCCAACCACCCCCTGCAAACCATTCTTCCATCCGGACTGAATCACATTCAGCATCTATACCAATCGACACCAACCCAAACCTGTCGAACCCGGCACAAATCCCCTCAACTTTTGTAGTACAACCTCTTAGACGGAACAGGAAACTAACCAAAAATAACTCAAAATGATGTACATAAAAAATAACACCATAAAGTATAACACACTCAACTACAACAAGATATTAGCATAAAAAGGCTATACTTGAATCTTATCAATTTAAATTACAAATTCAATTACTTGAAAAGTTAATAACCAAAGATAATTTTGATAATTAAGACCCAACCATTCATGTATTGATCTTTATTTTTGTATAAATAGACTCTTAGACCTATATGTTGACATAAATTTTGCTATGTTATATTTTTTATTTATTGACCACACCATTTTTTTTTGCAATTCATCTTTAAAACCATTTTGATTGGTCTTTAATGCTATTTTATGTAGGCTTTCTCGAGTATTTTCCTTCGAAAAATTCTAAAAGAGTTATGTGTATATTTTTTTTTTAGAAAACAATTAATACCCATTAAATATATGTACAAGCAGTCGTAGAAATAACTACATGTGGTGCATTTAAGGGTCAATATAAACACAACGAATCTGTTTTGTTTGTACTTACTAAATTTTTTTAATCTCTGATTCCTCTCCCGTCATTTCTTCCTGGATACTACTCGAATGCACAAAACAAAAATATATCTAATGTCGTTGCATGCTATCCTTTTTTCTGCTTTATTCGTTTTGACAGCCATATTGTTCAAATTTACATGGGAGTTTCTTTAATTTTACCTTTCATTGACTTTCAAAGGGGAAGTTGTGTAATATATTTAAATTATTACTTTTGGAGTATACAACAATATTTCATACACGCGAGCATTTGACGATAATTTACCCCGGAAAAAATCGACCAATGGGTGTTATTTATGAAACATGCGTATTAATGAGCGATTTCATTGATACGTTGTCCAATGGAATTCTGGTACAACGATACGAACGTGTTATTTTATCCGATTTTGACCGGGAAGACTTATAAGTAATTCTCTGCTCGAAAATGCCTCTTTACTGATTTAAATTGAATCATGGCCCTGTGCAGATGTGTTAGATGGATTCTAAATCTTTCTGCACCATGCTTTAGAGCAGGCGGTTGGAGGGTGTTCGGTGTTGCCCTGGTGCTATTAGAAGTACGGTAACGGACAACACTACTTAAGGTCTTGCTGGACCCCTTGGTCGATTTTCTGAACACCCGTTGTATTTAGTCTCTTATGCAGAAGAATATAAATCTGTACCATATGTATGTATATATTTTTAGAAAGCTTGAATACTCAGGATTACATATATGTACATGTGGTGAAAATCCAATTATTATTTCTAAAAATATTGCAAAATGAGTAAATGTCAACAGAAACAAATAGACTGCATTTTTCAGTCCTCAAGGGGTCCAGCAAGACTTAAGACGGTCTATTGTGGAGCAGTGTACTGTGTGTTTGCCTTATCACAAGATCCATAGGCTAAATTAATATTAAAAACATGTTAAAAAGAAACCAAAGAAATATTTTCTCGGCAAAATGATACATCATATTTTAAAATAGCATCAAACGTCCTGTAATTCGGCTGCCATTCGCCACATATGCAGGTGTTTGAAAGGTACGAAAATGCAACACTTCAGTCTTAACTCAACGATTAATCAAATTTTATTTCATAGGCGTCTCCAACGATGATTTCGTCAGCGCAAACCTGAAAACCAGCCAGGGAAGGTGATCCGACCGTACTTCCGTAGTCATGATATAAAAAAATTAATAGCCTACGATTGTTAAAAAACTTTTATTAACTAGAAGTTTCGTGATGTCATATTTTTTGAAACCTGTTAAATAGGTAGACACTCTGAACGACTGTCGACTTATAACTGACAATGTTATTATACAATCATACTTTCTTAAATTAGATTCTCAAACCGTATTAATTACTTAGTTATAAGAAACTTTAAAGTTATTATAATATCGACCCACTGAACTTTGAAAAGGCTCAGTATAGGCCTACGTTGGTCCAAGGGAGACTATAAATGCAACTCCAGCTTCCATTTTTCTTGACAAAAATTAACTTCAGCAATGTGTTAACATCCAAGTGATTATCTGGGACACACAGTCTTTGTCAGTGAGCACGCTTTGAGAATAAGCTATACTAAACCGAGATACAGAAACATAGCGTGATTTGTTTGTTTGATTAGTGTTATATCGTCGTGCTCAAGACTCCAGAGTATTTCAGTTATTCGACAAGGGATTGTTCACTTTACACTGTCTTCAAAATCTTTTCAATTTAGTGAACTCTACCATATCTTTGCAATTAATCATCCAATATATAAAAAGTGTATGGACCAAACTTCGAATAGAATGGTTTTAAATTTTGATAAGGCATGCAAGCGAAACATATACTTATATTTATTCGTCCCACAACTTAACATTGAGCTGGCTTAGTATAATAAATATTTATAAATAGTATAGGTGATTTGAGCAGACAAGATAGGTAGGAGCAAATATAAATGTTAAGACGACGTTGGAATGATAGTACATGTAAAGGTTGGAAACGGACAACGGACTAAAGTTGATTTCAGCTACCCTGTTTTACTCCTTGAAAACGTGGCGGTTTAATCGATTAAACAAACGACCATTCGACGCCCATATTCAAGTTCAATTCAATAATTTCTCGACAATACCCACCGTCGCTTTTCATCGATTTAAAATGTCTTAACGCTGTTAACTCGGGATTTGGCGTGTCATGTCTGCTTGCCAAATATTGTTTTAAATGCTTGATGGTATCAAAAAAACTCCCATGCAGCGCTAAAACAACTAGGCGTAAATTATCGGGACGAGAAGTTTACATTTCCTTGTGATTTTTCAAAATGGTCCCTCTTTCAGCCATTTTCTAGCGAGTGTCTTCCGAAGACCACCCCGTAAACCACTGGATCTTCCATGTTGGTATTTGATTTAGATACAGAAGCGTTACCGTCATGGGGGTTTATTATTTTAAAAGACATTCTGATGTTGGCTTTTAATGCCGATTGGTCTGTTTGTTTTAATGTTTGTCCCTTGTTTGAATGACAGAAAATATTGAATAACCTCATTTGTGTTAAACTGTTTTCCGTTCTTTGAAAAATTAGAATTTGTTTTTTGTCCCAAATCTGCATCCTTCAGCCCACCTCTCGTCTGGAGTTTGCTCAACACAAACAACGTTGCAGTACAACTTCGCTAAAATCGCTAATTTGCACGGAATGTTAGTTTACGCATATGGTCAGTTGGATCTTTGGCGGATCTCTCCCATGCTTCCCTACCGTTGAACACCAATTTATCCTCATCATCTTCAAGAAACTTCCCTGGTACAAGAGCAATTTAACTCCGAAGAACGAAAGACTCATTTTAATCTCAATATTTCGGTGATTTATTTGGCCATCATCAGGAGAGTCATATAAAAGGTGACATGAAACATATTTATAAGATTAGACATAAGTTAAATTTTTTTTAATTATTATTCTGAATAGTAGTAACAATTAAATTTACAATAAAGGCCCATCTATGAAGGTAACCATTGAAGCAAAAACAAGATTATGGTTGCTATTCAAACTATAAGACCAAATACCCTTGGACTTTCCCAACCAAACGAAATGGGACAAGGTATATGCAATACAAATATTGCATTCTCCCTTTAAACACATATAGCAAACTAGTTTGACCCAAAGATAATTTTTATAGGGCAAAAAGTGATAGCTAAAAATTGTTCCGAAATGGAGGCAATTAATGGTGTCTGGGCTACGACAGAAGCTGATGATAGACTGCGAACTGGCAACGAAACCCGGGTGACATACTCTACCGACTGAGCTGGAGGGGCAGAGGATAAAAATGTCACCTGTCGATGGAACCTGGATGACAGGGCCACTCAACCACTGAACTACAGAGGGTCAGGGTAGAATGCCACCTGACGATAGAACTTGGGTAACACACTGAACCGACTGAGCTCCAGCGGCTCACGATCCTGTCGGCAAAATTTTATTCCAATTAGAGACTTATAATTTTTTTCGACGCCTTGAAAAATTGACTCCATGAAATTTAAACCTTCAAAACAACGTTTTGTTTTTCCAGAAAAGTTTCAATTTTCTTCTCTTTTTCGAGTTCTCTCTATGCGCTGCTCAGCATGCAGTCGAAAAGATGCAATATTTCACAGCAGTCAAGTAGAATAGGTGTTCTTCGTTTATGACGATAGAATTGGTATGATTGTCACCGTATTAGACAAAAGCTCATCGCGATTCACTGTCTGTTTGGCCTTGAATTCCCATGATACATACTGAATACAATGAATTTATATATAACCGAGCACTGCGATTCACAATGTAATTATACACCCTGTCAATTTAAATTATACACCATATCAAAACTGCTATTACATTTGTTTGTTTTTCACTGGATGCCACCTAACTGTTTGCGCTGTAAGTAAACAGGTTTACTTTCGGTGTAGTTTGGATATAAAAAAACCCACCACAATCCCCAAGACAGTTTTGGATACAGCTGAATCGTGAATATAGTATATGTAATGAAGGTACCTGGTTCTAGTGACACCATGCGATACAACTATGGCAAGTTTGTTTGTTTGTTTGTTTGATTTGGGTTTAACGCCGTACTAAAGGTTATTTCACTCACATGACGGCGTGCCAGACCATTGGGTGAAGGAAACAACACCCCGACACCACTGGCAACAAAGTATCACGGGACAAATACAGGACACTCACAGTATAATACAAAGACTTCACAAATCGGCTTCCTGTTTCTCTTTAGCTCTGAAAGCACGAGGGCAACAGGAAGCTCCCTCCAACCACCCGCCATATAGCAAGAAATCAAACATACATTTTACATACAGCCCAACATTTGTGGTTGTCAACGGAAAACGAGAAATCCTACAAACAAACAAAATTGAAAAGCAGTTTTACTAACTACTCGATATAGTGTATTATTTGACTATGGCGGTCACTCCACCATTTAAGGGTGATAAGTAAAAATTCTCGGTAAATGCCTAGGTAAATATATTTTGAATAAATCAAGAGAGAAAAACTTGCTACATATATTTATTTATTTATTTTCTTTTACTTAATAGACGCCCACAAAAGATACCCCGGCTATTTTGGAATACAACTTGATTACATCAATCATAATTCGAGTCCGGAGCTCTGTTGTTTTCCATTTATTGTATATGCCGTTTTGTACTAAATGTTTCAATCACTTGTATTATGTTACGGTTGAGTTGGCATTCCATTCGCTAAGGGTAGAATGTTGTCTACTGCCCCATCTGGTGTTCGCCCTGGAGGTTAGGCGTGACTGTAAAGACACGCGACTCACACTAGCACTCTTTGCTTTCTTGTCATTAGATTTCTGAAAAAAGACGTTGTGATGCTTTTTGTCCAGAATTGTGACGAGAAGAAATAAGAGTACAAACATAACAATTCCTGCTGAGATTCCAATGCCAATCATTGCACCGCGATCTGAAAAAAACAAAAACTCAGACTTAATCCATATTTATGTAATCATTGATCTGTAAATGAACAAAATATCCTTATTTCGCTTGGCCCGCGGCCGTGTCTTAGAGGTTAGCGTGTCTGCTTTCTAATCCTACTTAGATGTACCGTCCATGGGTTCGAGTCCGCCTGTCGACCATCAGGTATATGAGTGAGTCATACGATGTGGCTCCGGCAATCGCTGGGGTGGTTTTGACGAGGTTTCTTCTCGTTTTTCCACCGTATTTAAGCAAGGAACAGTGTTACTGTGTGAAGTGGCCCCCCGTTTCAAAATTTGAGCTATCTGGGACACATCAAGGGTATGATTATGTGAAATACCCTTGAGCGCGACGTTTATCCCCAACCAAACAAACAAACTATTTCACCTCGTTGTTATACAGCGATTTTAGATTAAGATATTACTACAAAACTACGCTAAACCAGGTTAGCCAACATATTAATCACATCATAGCATACAATCATCGTAAAAATACGGGCAGAACAAACAATAACCAAGTTACTTGTACTGGCACGCCGTCATGTGAGTGAAAAAAAAATTAAATACGGCGTTAAATCCCAATCAAACAAACAAACTAACAAACTTGTGATTCTACAAAAATTTTTATCTAAGAAGCTTTGTTGAAGATCGATGTAGAGATACTGAATTGTTTTAATTCCTATATAAACCCGTATATCGTGCAAGTAAGCCAACTTTGCTCGCTATTGTTCATGTTTTGCTCCATTGAGAGACAGCCTTAAGGTTGAGTGAGTGTCAATCGGTACAATCTGTTCAACCGACGCCCATTCAAACCGTAAGCACGCTATCCAAAGACATGCTACATTCCGCTACCATTATAATCAACATCCTAACATTATCATGAATATGTTTATGTTTAACGAAAACAATGGAACATGATAAACAGCCAGTTAATAATTCATATCTCAATGAATACGGTCTATGAACACAGAGAAACTGACAAACTGGTTGAAATCTCTTTTTTTCTGACAGTTTTTAGCTTTTCAAGTGTATCGGTGTTGCGTTTTATTTATTTACTATATTCATGTACGATGTGAATCCCGTAATACACAATCAAAACGATCTATTACTTAAAAGGTTTCGAGGAAAAAACATATTTGAAGAAAAAAGAAATAGCATTATTATTCTTATATATTCTTGACTATTGAGCTTTATCCCAGCTTCAGACTTGACAGATTTGTACCTGCTCATCAATTTAATATGCATATAATACATTGGGAGATATGACTGGAGAGTTGACAGACTTGTAGATTCCCATACGAACCCTTTCTTTTTATTCACGAAGAAATTTTTCACACTTTATCTCGGTATCAGCTTTCGATAGTTTCTGTCTCGACGAGAATATGAGCAATGTGTATTTATTCTGTATATCCAACGATTCCTTATTTGTATGCACTTTTTCCTTAAATTTTTGTCATGTAGCCTACGTATTCTCTAGTTGAATTCTCCAGATAGTTAAGCCAGTTTGTTGGTGGTTGTTAATATTCAGGTTTGGTTTTAACAATTGTTGTCCAGAGTAACAAAATGAGTATTTTATGATCCGAAAGTGTCTGGTAAAACTTACAAAACTGACGAGAGACGGTCAAATCCGTTACTATTTCTATATGTTATTGATCACAAGTTTTGAATTAGCGTAAATCCGTCTCATGGCAATGGTAAAAAATGCAGAAGACCAAACTTACACTTTTTCACCCTTGCCACAATTGGCTTTAAAAGCGTGGCAAACATTTCGTTGGACAATTGTATAAGCAAACAGCCGATCAGAAAGCCGTTTACAGATCACGTCTTTCGGCAACAAACAAGCGCGGTGCTACTGCCAATTAAAGTGTGTACAACGATGTCAACAATATTTAATGGAGCCGAGGCTATAAAAGTCCTTGAGTATACTCAACATGTTATTCCGTGCTCAGCTGAGTCGACTCCAAAGTCCGCGTTCGAACACCGAGGTTATACTATTATTTATACTGTGGCAGAATTCCGGAGATGATCTTGATCTCTTCGTTGCAACTCTTAATCAGCACTATAAGCTTTGATAGCGTAGATTTTTTAGATGCCACGGTATACAAGGGTCCTAATTTACAATACATACAGTAGGGTATTTGGATTTTACGGTGTTCTTTAATACCCACCAAGTACTTCATGCTAAATCCTTTCATCCTCCACACGCCTTCAAGGGAATTATTAAATCACAAGTAATAAGGTTTCACAGAAATTCTAGCACTCTTACTACCTTCAACCCGGCTTGTTCGGTTGCCTTTAAGGCCCTTATCCCAAGAGGATATACTAGGCGACTTCTTCGCCAAATCAAATCCCAAACCCTCAGACA
>JAQQZZ010000016.1:93389-133885 GCA_030265115.1 Mopalia vespertina
CATCCGTCCTGTGGCCACCAAGGGCTTAGTCAGAGGGTTGTCCATCCGTCCTGTGGCCACCAAGGGCTTAGTCAGAGGGTTGTCCATCCGTCCTGTGGCCACCAAGGGCTTAGTCAGAGTGTTGTCCATCCGTCCTGTGGCCACCCTGAATTGAACAATTGCCTCATTTGGACACCCTGTTTTAAAAAACTTGCAGTTTAAAAAGTGAAGCAAAATGGCCATTTTGGACACGATACTTTTGATTTCTGGCTTAGCTCCTGTATGGTATTCGCATGTCGTTTAAGAGACCTGCAGAGTATTTTGGTTTACTGATTTTAAAGCTGTCATTATAAAGACATGCATCATTCCCTGACCAAATAGCAACTAATAATTAGAATTCATTACTCTCAGGTTTGACTGGAGTTAAACATTTTTAGCAAGGTTAGTGGATTGATCAGTTTTCCAATTTAACAGAAGGGAAATTCTGCTTGTGTGGTTGATTCCATGTAGTTTTTTATTATTATATTTTATCCATAATATATTATATCCACAGCATGCATAATACTAATATGAGCTGCAATAATCTATTAGTTTTCAGAACTAGAAACTGTCATTCTTTTCCATTATATGTACATAAGCATGCAAATCTCTCTTTACCCAAATAATAAACCTGTCATATAAAACATTAAACACAATAATTCAGACTGTATCACAGATTTGACTCAAATATGTTCCATAACCAACAGAATGAAAAGTTAATAATTGTCAAAAAATATATATTTGGGAAGACAGGACTTTTTAACTCATGCAGTTATCCTAGCAATTCATGGATCGGTCTAGATTTTGAGAATAGATATTTCTGTTGACAAATCTGTGCTATAGCCTCATAATGACTAAACAAACGAAAAAATTATGTGCTAATCTGACATGTCTTAAAAACATATTTAGTAATTTCACTAAGCAAGACATCCACATCACCAGACCAACATAAAAAGTGAATATATATATATATTAGGTACACAAGTGCAGTTCTAGACCATGTTTTGATCTGTAATCAAGGACACAGCACCCACCGGCCATAGGTCCGACGTTTTCATGGGGTGGAGGTAGCATACTCTGTCTGTGAGGGCCGTAGCCTGAAGCCATTTGATTTTTCTCACCGTACATTGATGGTTGTGGACAATAAGCTGCAGGAAAAAATTTAAAAGCACTAATTTTACAAACCTTGTGTAATCAGGTTTTCTAGGGTATGGGAGACAACTCTTCCAAAAAGAGTATTTGCAAGTTTTGAATAAATTGCATTGTCATAATTAAAAGTATGCTGGTTTTGTCCAATGTCAAAAGGTTTATACTCTTAACGCAAATTTGTTATCATCAATAATTATTGTTGTAAGACTTAAATTGTTGTAAGACTTTAATGGTTGACATGGACTCCTGCAGATCACAACAATTCCATCTTGGCTTCAGAAAGATGCCAAGTATCATAATATTTTTTTCTGTTTCATCATGACGGCTACATCTGATCTTGGGAACATTGTTTTGGGGAAGCCAGTGAGTGAATTTCACGAAGCAGTTTAGACTAAAGAGAAAAATGGTTAGACGGCTTTGATTTTTAAACCATATTAAAAAGCTACTTTAGTCATTTAGTCATGTAAAAACTTGAATTAGAGATTTTACATGCCTCTATTTTAATAATGTGACAAAAATTGCCAAAGTTATTCAGTAAGAATGAATAAAATAATTCAAATGATCTTTTAAATTTTCACTTCAGTCAAACACTGCTTTTAGTGACCATGGCAACCTAGATAGGACACAGAACCATAAGCTATACGCATAGAGGTTAACCAAAGCTTTTGTTACCTGTTGGTACATTGTAGTCTCTTCGGTCCATGTCAGGATAGCGTTTAGGCGGAGTGGCATGCACAGGTCTTTGGTTAGGGAAAGGAGAGGCTTGTGTTTGAAGGGTAGAGGGGGGAGGAGGAGGTTGCTGCTGGTGAGAGGGCGGTGGAGGAGTGGGATAACGCTGGTATTGATCTGATCCACCCATGGTCTTACTCGGGGTTGAGAATCCAGAGCCTTGGTTTGGAAACATTGACGGCTGGTTGAACTGATTGGCTTGGGACATTGGTGGGCGAGGAGAGGTCTGCTGGTTCGCAAATCGCACTGGGAACGCCTGATCAGGAGGTCCATGTGGCTGTGGTGTAGGGAGACCGCCCATTCCTGGCTGAGCATGGGATGGTGGTCGGAAAGCCTGATTACCTGGAGGAGCCATATGACTTGGTTGCTCAAATCTGAAAACAAAACTCAGCAAGTCAGAGCCATACAATAAATATTTCCCTACCACACAACATTATTTGTTTGTTTGATTGGGGTTTAATGTTGTACTCAAGGGTATTTCACTTATATGATTACTGATTGTCCACTTCACACTGTTCCTTGTCTAATTACGGTGGAAAACCCGAGAGGAAACCTCGTAAAAACCACCCCTGTGATTTTGGGAGCCACTCATATACCCGAGGGTTGACCGACGGACTTAATCTGGTAAACAATACATGTAAGTAGGAGTAGTAAATGCACTAACTACCCACTAAGCTTCTCTAGTAAAACACGCAAGTTAAAATTATTATTTGGTTTAGAGTCAAACAAATAATTGATTGGTGTTTTATGCAGTTTTCGAACAGTATTTTTTGCATTGATGGAAAAGGTAATCATTGGTCACACCAAAAAACACCCCTTAGCCAGACGCCAGTGCCAGAAATACAGCCCACTGTTATCCCACAAATCAAATTGATCATACCCAGCTCAAGCTTACACTGATCAGAAAAACAAAAACATTGCAATCCAACCAAACCTCGAATTCCAACGCACACGAGGAAACATTGCTTAGAACGTTTGAGTCTCCACCTACCTTTCAAATTGCTGTTGACCACTAAAAGGCGGGAAAGGTCCACCTGGTTGGCTGTTCTGGGGCATTCTGTTCCCTGAAAACTGTCCAGAGTTCCCACCGGTGTACGGGTCACCACCAGATTGACTGGAACTAAACCCTTCAGTTGGTCCAGGAGGACGTCGGTAAGTGTCATTGAATTGTTCCCCTTGACTGGCTGGCAGATTCATCGTATCATTAAAGTTACTGTTATGAGGAGGTGGAGGAGGCCCACTGCTATTGTATGGTGGCACAGGGACATTGCTGCCTCCCATAGCAGGCCGGTTACCGTATTGA
Organism: Mopalia vespertina; assembly: GCA_030265115.1. Classification (NCBI taxonomy): domain Eukaryota; kingdom Metazoa; phylum Mollusca; class Polyplacophora; order Chitonida; family Mopaliidae; genus Mopalia; species Mopalia vespertina. The sequence continues at coordinate 96,589 of JAQQZZ010000016.1, forward strand.
TTGAAGGAATTGTTCATTGACGTAGGTGGCTGCATGCCAGCATTAAAAGGCATCTGGTTTGATGGTCCAAACCTAGGGTACTGCGGGTTGGAATTTGGTTCATCGGCAAACGGGTCCTGGACACTGATGCTATCATTAGTACTCGGCATCATATTGTTATTAACCTGTGGGGGTGGCATACCATTCGTACCAGGCCCCATCATGTTGTTTTGTGGCATGTTGTAGTTGTTGTGTGGTATCATGTTGTTTTGTGGCATGGCCCCTGGTGGCATGGACCCTGGTGGCATGGCCCCTGGTGGCATGGCCCCTGGTGGCATGGCCCCTGGTGGCATGGCGCCTGGTGGTATGTTACCAGGCATCATACCACCCTGCATGTTGCCACCTGGTCCCATTGACTGGTGTGGCATGGAATGAGGTTGCATTGGACCCATGGGTCCAGGAGGTGGCATGTTAGGGACTGGCCCACCCATACTGTTCATCATGTTACCGGGTGGCATCATGTTGTTGCCCATTGGTCCCATGCCTACATCGTTACCCATATATCCCCCAGGTTGCTGCATGCCAGGGTGGAACTGTTCCATGCCTTGACTATTGGGTGTACTCGGGGGTCGGAATGCATCTTGAGATCCTTGGGAGCCAGCTGCAATAAATAAATAAATGAATGTTATCAGTTTGCACGATGGGCTAATAATGAAGTAAATCAAAGCATAAGGCATAAATTGTTCATTGTTAATCATGTTTGGAAACATAAACATACTAACATCTCATGAACACTATTTTTTACAAGTTATGTTGTCCAGTCTGCTGGATGAATTGTTTGCATGTTATCAATTATCTCCTGATGAGCCATGTTTCTGAAATCTTCCATCCGCAACACTTTTTGACTATGTTAATGTTTTTTCAGCATAGTGGAAGCTTAAAGGGGTCACAAAGCGAATTCTGGAAACTGAATGCAGCTGTAACATTGCTCAAGAGTAAATTTAATATGTTTTTATACAGATTTGAAGTGCAGAAAACTGTACCATATAGTTGATTGAAAAGACTGTCTAACCTGGAGAGGGTGCCCTGCACTTGTTTTTACTGTCTCGTTTCTGCTGTAGAGCTGCCTCCATTTGAGCAAGAATAGGAGCTGGATCAATACCTCCCTTATCAAATTTACACTCATAAGAGAACAAGTATTTAATATAATTTTTCTTCAAGGTAAAGGCCGCACTTGCTGATGCTCCAATATTTACAACTCCACAAATTTCTTTCCATTTCTTTGTCTTGGTAACCTAAGCAAAAGATTAATACATTAAATTTTAAAATAAACCACTTCAAGAAAGTAGCAACACTATTATGAGAGATTTGTTGTAAGTTGGATTGTTTTTTTATTAAAGCCATTTCACACATTTGTGAACAGCCAAATGGTGAAAAAAACGTCCTAAACGTCACAGACAAAATAAACAGACGACACACGATGCTAGGATGATAATTCAGCTTTGTGTTGCCCCTTAGCTCTGGAAGTAATGGGGTTAACGGGAAGCTCTCTTCCGATTGGAGGTTGGGCGAGAGTTTCTGTTGCCCTTGTGCTCTCGGTGGTTAATGGGCAACATGAAGCCGATCTGTTTGTGACGTCTTTGTATTAAGTGGTGTGATTGCCCTGTATTAGTCTTGTCATTGTCAGTGGTGTCGAGGGTGGTTTCTTCCACACATTGGGCGGGCATGCCGTCATATGAGTGAAATAATCTTAAGTGTGGTGTAAAGCCCCCATTCAAACAAACAAACCCAACTGCAAATTATGAAAAGTTGAATTCATCTTGAAAAAACAATATAAAACATGTTCCAAATAATTTGAAATTTGAACAATTTTTTTTAGATTATAATTACATATAGAAATATCCAAGTTCAGTTGAATTCAAATAGTTTATATAAAGTTCAACATTAAAAAATTAATTTGCTATCAAAAGGCTTGCATCATTCATCACTATCATACTAAATACCCATCTAAGTCATACCTCCGTCATTCCACCTTTATCTCGAACTTGAAGGTACAATTTGTACAGATCTAAGGGCTGTTTACTTATGGAGGGCATTGTGGTAACGGGAGTTCCCTTTTCTTCTAAATACTGAAAGAGCTTTTCCAAGAAAGGCCGCCTGTTTGGTTCCTCACCCATTTCAAAGAGTTTACTAAGGTCTGGCGTCCCAGATTTCTGTGAAACAAAAATTGCAAAGACAACTTTAACTAATTTTTCATTCTTATAAAATCAAATAATTTCTGAAAAGAAAAATACATATACATAGATATTTTGCAGGATGTTCATTAAATAAGCTAAATCTTTCATCATTAATTTATACACTCACCCATACTATTATCAAGTGTGCAAGAAACAATTCTACATGAAAATAACATTTCTGTGATGAAAGACTTAATTATGCAGAAGATATGGCAAAAGACTAAAGTATACAGCTAAGGTAAAAGTCAAAGTTGAGGGATTCTTAAAAGTTTATCCCTGACTAGCGTAATGCATTATAATTCAGACAATACAATCAGAAAATTAATCAAATCCATATGAACAGGTGACTTCTTAATAATAAATTAAAAGTATAACAATTTTAATTTAATTCAATAAAACTATGAACCTCATTTAAATGATAAAATAGAACAGTCAACAAGGAATAACAATATAGATTTCAAATCATGCAACAAGATTAAGAAGCTGAAAATGTTAAATTGTTTTTTTTTTTGTGCCAAAATTTCCAAATACCATAATGAATTATGTTTAAGTACAAAATAATTAATAAGTGAAAATTCACCATGCACCAAAAAAAAAACTGTGACCAGAATGTTCAGTTAAAAATAAAACAGTTACTTATAAGTAAGGTGTAAACAAACGATAAAAAGTGATGTTGCTTTTTTAGCACTTCTGTCATATTTCAAGTTCACATTGACAAGTTATGAATACTTCTTAAAATTAATCACACTGGCACAGGGATATACATGTACAATCTTGTCATAATAATATCTGGTTCAATCCAGCGAATGGAGTTTTACTCCGACCTGTTTACTCATAGTTTTAGTCCCCCTACTGACGAAACCAGAGTAGGTTTGGCCATTTTCTGTTTTAAAGTCTGTAATATAACAAGTTCTCCCCACCTTTCTTTGGAACCCGTCAGTGGATTGAAATTTGCTCACTGCTCTTGTATGACAAATCACAGGTCCAGTTTAGATGCATGCAATTTTTTTTAACATATTGATGTTGACAAATCTACCCAATTGGAACAGTAGGGGAATTTGATATTGCACCCAATAATATGCTTTGTTTCCAGTTAGTCATACCACTTCAGCGTAACACATGAGTATTAACGCATAACGGAAGGTTCAGAAATCTTTGTACAAGTGGTAGTAAATAGTTTTGTTACTTCAGTTCAGTTACAAATGAAACAAAACTTAAGTCTCGAGCTTAATTTTATAATGTTAAAACAAAAGCAGAATCTACATCAACTGTGATATTTATTTGTCCGACTTTCCGGTTTCAAAAATGATTTTTTTGAGTATCAATGTCAGGAATTTATAAGCAGATGCAATTTAAATTTCAAAATGTTCAATTAATTTATTTATTAAAGGGTATTTATCTTCTGGCTGCCAATGTTTGATAGGAAATCAAGAAGAATATATTGAGCTATGTTCTAAAAACCTAGCCGAGAACTTCCCTCATATACCAACTGTCACCTTGAATCTGTGAGGTAGTAGGAAGAGGGTTCTGGGTAGATTCTACAACATTTGGATAGTTGGGGCAGGAAGGACAAACAAGTGAAATGTAACAGTGGAAGCCAAGTTATGTTAGGGTTAAAAAGCTGAAACTATTCATTGCTAGTACAGACACCTTTATAGTTCTTAACTTACAGCTATAAAATCAAGATGCCAATACCCGTTCCATTTAATATTATAATAAAACAGGTGTGACTTATCATACTATACAAAATAAAACCAAAACACAAAACATTTACTGGACTACAATAGAACAGCCAGAGGACCACAAAGTGAATGAGGCACACAAAACGTGACTGGGTGTTCAGCTAGGACATCGTAGAGGAAATATGTCTTTTACAAATCAATCTTGATTTTTACACTTCATTTCACCAAACTAGGTTAGAAAGTTTTTTGGAGGGCAAAGCATGCAAGCTGGTATCAATGATTTTACATTATGGCCAAAGTGAAAGATAATTTTTCTCCCACCCATTATTATAGTATTAGTTAAAAGGATGTGTAATAATTCATATATCTGGGCTGTCCATTGTGTGTTTAGAGAATTACGCACGGTACACCACCAACCCAACAATCACTGGCAAGGTGCCACACCATATGAAACTCATGTGACCAGACCACGGACAAAACTAGACCAAACCCACGGAATACTGCCAGCCTTATGGTGAGGCCACTTACAGGGGTGCCAGGCCAACTGGGGCTGCTAATGTTGTCAAACTCCTCGTGATAAGACGACACGCTTGCCGTGCCGGGCGACGGAGCTATGCCCACACTCTCCTACAGAACAAACACACATTAAGGTTTACACTGCGCTCCACGCTAGCCAATACCTGAGAGAAACTGGATTAACTAGCTTTCACCTACAGCTTAATTGATTCATTTATGAATGAGCTTGTGTGTACATTTTACTGTAGAAATAACTCAGTGTCTCGCATGCCTAGCTGCAAGCATCTAATTGATTTTCACTGATTCAGCTGCAGAATGAAGTTAACAAAAATTGTTGTCAGGCAAATGATAACAAGAGTGAGAGATGAGTTCTTGTATGAAATTTTGTGGGCTAACATGCCAAACAAAGAAAAAGTCTCATTTCATAACAAAAGTGAGTGGTGAGTTATGATCATTAAGCAAATGCAAAATGATTAAGTTGACACCAAAGACAAAATGTTTAGCAAATTCCATTCAATTTTATATTATCTGGTTAAAAATTAATGCTAAGAAACAAATTGCTCATATTTTTTAAACCATTAAAATAAATTTAATTATTTGAATGTTAATCTAGCAGTTTTTAAAACAATTCATCAACAATCCTTTTTACTTTAAAATTCTTTCAGAAAACAAACTATAATGGATGATGATGTTAGCAATACAATACATTAACTTGGGTGGAATATTCTTCAACTCACACATCATGCTCATCTTCTCTACTTAGTAAATTTTGTGTCGAATTTCTACACTACTTAAAAAATAGGAACAGGGTCATCTCAAAAGATCTACTGTTACAATGGATAGGTATAAACTAACACACAATATATCCCTACCTTTTTCTTTTTATCTGGCGTATCTTCTATGATAGCTGGGGTACATATCACTGGCATGTTGATCATGGATTCGGACTGAGCGTCTATACTACTACTGTTGCTGTTCTCAGCTATGCTGGCTACTGGGCTTGTTATACTCTGAGTAACAACTGTTGAGGTAGTTGCTAAAAAAAATATAATAATTACAAATATAAGATATATTTTTATTGAAGACAAAGAACATTTTGCTTCCCTCCACCAAGATTCGATATAGTTATATATTGATTATATTGCTGGATATAATTCTTTGCTCAACAGATTCATTGATTGGTGTAGAAAATAAAGTACGATATACTTTGGTCATGTTGAAATATATGCGTAAAAATACCATACAGCATTTATATGTGCCTCCATTACACAAATGGGTGGAATGGAACTATCATGTTCATAGTGCAGAACTAGTGACATCCATGCTTTCTTGTTGTTTTATTGGCTGATAAGTGTTTTAAGCCCTGCTTAAGGGTATTTCACTTATGTGACGGCGGTGTATTCCAACAATAATTGACATTAGCACAACCAAGATGTGAAGCGTTTCCATAGTGTTAGAAAGTTAATTTTCCTCCATTGCTTAGTAAAGACAGATTTGCTACTCTTCAAACAAACTGCCCATAACCAGATGGCTTCTTGTTCTTTAAAATTTGTGGATTCAAATTTTGTGACTTGTGTAGAAGGACGGAGAACAGATCTTGCTGTTTGAGTCACTTGCATTAGGTAAATTGGCCATTCAAACGCGACCCAACAGATAATTCCCCTTAAATATATTTATTTATATAACAATAATAATGCACTAAAAAAAAACTCAGCAAATTTAGATATTCATTTCCGCCCACCTGATGTCACTTAATGCTTGTAAGGAGATAAACATTAAATATATTTCAGTCTTTCAAGGGACTTAAAATTGATTGGTCATGTTCTGTGACAGAACAAAGTTATGTCCCCTTGATTGGTAGTCTACACAACTCACAGATTTACCTTACGTAGTTAAATGTTAGCTCAAATACAATTTTTACAATCCCTTGTTACATGTCATTTCAAATATTAAACTTTTTGTATCTCATGAGGTATAATAAAGCAGAACACATTTCTGCAAACTACAAACCTGTATTAGTGTTGGTTGTGGTTGTGGGAGGTTTGACCTCGTCTTCTGAAGGGCCAGTACAGTTGAGGGGGGCACTGGTTGAGGGCACACTGGTGGCAGGTAATGAAGCAGCCTGGGGTGTTGGAGGGCCAGTCTTACTAGAGGGGGGCGACCTTACAGGTACAGGCCGTGAAGCATCTAATGTTTGACCAGCACTTGAAGGGGGTGTAGCACTACTAGTTGGTTTCCCCTCAGTCGTCAAGGGAGGGGTGGGGCCTGAACCGCTAGAACTTGAAGAGCCCATTTTTGTGGAGCTTGATGAGGATATACCAGAATCAGACGAGAGAGAGTTAATGTTTGATGATTGTAGAGAGGCGTTCGCCATATTGGAATTAGGTATGCCACTGCCTGGGGGATTTGACGACATAATTCCTTCACTCATACTAGCCATATTAGAGAGTGGATTATTAGAGTTTGTGGGGAAACCTGAGTGGGGCATGCCTACATGAGGCATATGTGATGAATGTGAAGGCATACTAGACACATTAGGCATACCCGAATGAGGAGTGGAAGTGTTAGGCATGCTCATGTGAGGCATGGTTGAATTTGGCATGTTGGTCGCGGAGGACATCATGCCCATGCCTGAACTGTTAGACATGCCTCCTGGTTCAGACATACTTGAATTGGGTATCTGATTCATTGAACTAGGCACTGGAGATTGAGACATAGAATTAGGCATTTGGTTGATAGGCGGCTGCGAGTTTGACATTTGATTCATACCGGGATAGCCAGGCCCGTTGCCACCCATCGAGTTCATTTGGCCCATTTGATTCATTCCTTGTGACGGATACATCCTCTGATGATTTGTCATATGGCCGGCACCAGGACCGCTCGGTCGGATTGCCGGCTGTGGACGATTTACTGCAGAGTTTGCCGCAGCCAACATGGCCGCCTGGGCAGCAGCTTGAGCACCTTTAGCTGCGGATCCTGTTCCAGTCGAATGACCACCAGGGCTACTCATGTTTGGAATAGCACTGTTAACTGGGGGACCCATACCAGAGTTCAGGGCCATGCTAGGGTTTGCCCCAGGGGGTCCTGTATTACTGTTTGTTGCGTTGTAGTTCCCATACTGATTGCTCATGCCCATCTGCATATTATTTGCCTGGTTAAAGGAGCCAGGGTAACCTGCATTAGGCATGTTGCCCATATTAGGCATGTTCCTGTTCATATTACCATACATGGAATTCGCTGGCATTTGATTAGGTCCATTAAAACTATTTTGATGTGGTCCTCCATAACCTTGCATACCTGATCCAGGACCCGGGCCAGGACCGGCATGTCGACTGTAGTTACCTGAAACAAGACATTACTATCAGTAATACTTCAAATCAGATTTATTTGAGCTTTTACACCCTACTTAAGGTTATTTCACTCATATGGGTGTATAAAAAAAACAAGCTGCCAACACAGATTTTGCCGCATTGCTCAGAGACCACAGTGTAAAAAGAAGCTTCCTCCAACCACAAGCCACTGAATGACAAAATATGTTAACATTATTACTGTGTACTGGAACAGCTCATTGGCTCATCATACTTCAGGCGAGCTCACCTAAAACAATCCTGAACATACAAATACATATGGAATATTCATTGAAGGTGAGTTAAAAGAAATTTCATGAACTAGGAATTACTAGGGATTTACCTTGGTGGAATTGAGAATTATATTGAGGAAAATGACCCATTTGTGACCCCATTTGAGGCCCGCTAGGCCCCATCTTGTTTCCGGCACCATATCCCATTTGATTGGGCCCCATGGGAGGGGGCATCATTTGTTGGTTATAACCTGGGTACAAGAAAATCAAAGAGTTAAATTTCTAACTTACTGGCCCCTATCTTAATTCAGAAGGACATAATAATGTATCCACATATTTTCCAGGAACTTCTATCTATCAGGAAAAAAAGACATGTATAATATGATTGATTGGGTGAAAAACTTGATTAGTTGAATATAACTTACTAGTTGGCATTGGTGATTGATTGTTCATACGGTTTTGTCCATCAAGTTGTCTTGAGGAAGGACGAGTTGGCATAGGACTGCCAGCCTGATTGCCTGAAACATTACAACAACAACAGTCAAACATTAGCAGAGTGGAGCTTCAATGCTGGTAAGACTCAAAATGTTTGCTAATAGTGGAGTCTAAAAATTCTGTAACACTCAATAAACAAAAACTATCCCAACAAATTTATCGCAAAACATAAAATAAAAAGTGTCTTGCCATAAATTTTCATTTGCAATCTTTCCTCATATTCTTCAATAGGATAGAAAGTCATATTTTAAAAGAAAAAGAAATTCCTTGATACAGTTATATTTATAACAAAAGGCAAACATGATATTAGGAAACCTATTTTCTTTTTATTAAATGTGGATATATTTCCTAATCCACAAGGCAATAAAATTACAAAAGTATACAGCAGCACGGATAGTTTTACCTTTTTAACCAATTCATAAAAATGACAATAAAAACCTTGGCTTTTTGTTTCTTGATTGCAGGTGAAATCAGTTCAACCAGAGAGTAGAACATATCTACAAGAGGTTGAGGAATGCTGTGTTATAGTGTAGTAGAGTTTGATTGAGTTGAAATGGAACAGGTGGTGCTTTCAAGCAGGGCTATATGACTGGTATGAATTCTCTATTGTATCAAAGGCAAGGCTATACAGCTGGCTGATCACACTGACTTTAAGCAGAACTGATGTAAATACCATAAAAACATGCACTTGAATCTTGATACACCTTTTTACTTCTTTACTTCCCAACCTAAATATCATAAATTCCTGTTGTTGTTTTTGTTAATTTCTGATTTGGTTAAGGCATTAAAAGTTATATATACATCTACCAACATCTGTTTCAATACAAAATATACAATTTTGTTGCTGCCAATTAAGTATTTTTTTTATATGTTCACAGTGTTTATTTTGTTTGAATTATTAGTCTGTTTACAGAATGTTGTATGGACAGGTGGTGGGGCCCATTAACACAAGTAATCCACAGCTAGACAACAGCCAAAGGATCCACCAGCTATAATTAGCATCACTGGAGGTTCCCCAACAGGAAAACCCTGGCCATAACAAGAACATTTGCCAGCAATAATGGGATCCCCTCAGCCGGGCCTACATACACATGCCCTTTGACCTGACAGTAACTCCCACTGAGCTAACAAGTATACACATGTAATGTTTTGCTATCTGACTGTATAAATGAGGGCAAAGTTGTGTTGTGTTAAGACTGTCCTACAAACATACACCACTCGCTAACCATACCCAGCGGCATTAATTACTCATTTCACAAGAAAAATCAATAGCCAACGAAGCCTTTCACATCTAACGCCTTAAGAGAATCAAACGATTATGTCACTTATAACGGGCTTGAGAGGTTGTCAATTATCTAAACAATAAAACCATTGACTTTCTCTTTTATCCTCTGTTCACATCGATGACATTATGTCAATTTGATTACTGCTCATTACTAACACCTTATTGCAGGAATTAAGGCAGTACAAATTAAAAACAAATCCAAATAAAAATCAATATTGTTTCTAAAAATTCAATAAACAGCAAAAACATTAAATAAAATCAATACCATGTTGTCTCCATAGATTGGTAACAGAGGTTTTTTTCCATTATATTTAGCTGTTGAAACTCTGTAATCATATCTGATTGAATTGCAAAATATATAACAAATACTATTATGTCCTGTGTTATGTAAAATGGTTGTATTTTTGTCACACAGAACATTCTATAAATGATTGTTGTTTAATACCATGCTCTTCGTACACGTATTTCAATTATAAGATGGTGAAGTATTGCCATATTATACAACAGCGAACGGTCTGGTTTGATTGAGGTATAATGCAGGGTCAGCTCAATGGGTGCAGGAAACCACCTTTGACACCACTGGTAACAAACACTGATAAGACAGGATGCACTACAAAGACATCACAATCCACACCAGCCCAACACCTATGGTTGAAATGTTTAACTGTAAACACTAACTTGTGCTGGTTTTTTGGGATATAGGATAGTTTGAGGAGAAAATCTGTGCACATTCAATGTCAACAAACAGGTAAATCTTTGTTTTTCCTCTACTGATGTGAAAAGCTTAAGCAAACAGTTTTGTGTGTTTAATGCATGCGCCTGTAGTTGCCATGATTTCTGCAGAGAAGAGATTGAAATGTCTTTTAGAGTTCAATGTCCACAGATCTGTAGGCTAACAGACAACTGATTACAGGATCAACAAAAGTCTCCCTCCTAATTTCATGATTAAATATAAACACTTTCCTTTATCCTACTCAAATATGTGCTGTTCCACTTAACTTTAGAAACAGACTATTTGAGGAAACAATAAAAACGTGATGCCCCAACACATGGGGGTTTTAACACTTTGATGTGTGTACAGTTATTCTACTTAACTATTGTTTGTGAGTCTTGGGTCCTTGTTCAAACCTAGTCTTAATGGGATTTCCAATCAACTGTACAATTAGTTACTTATGCTGTAACAATGTTATAAAACAAACTTAATTGAACACTTATTCTCATTCAAGTGGATTCCTGACTGAATGCCAGGTAGCATCAGTTTAAGTTTTCAACTGGTATCTGCAGTTAATTGAATTGCACAAAAACATGTCACAGTATGACATGGTAGTTTACAGCCATGAAATGAACTATGATTAACTTGCAAAATAGTAGTGGAACCTGTTTAATTGTTTGATTTCGGTGAATTGCCCTACATGTACGTAAGGTAGTTCCACTTATATGATGGAATCACAGCCCAATGTGTGAAGGCAACCACTTTGGACACCCCTGGCAAAACAATGTTAAGACAAGACAATCACAAGACACAATACATTACAAGCAGATCGGCTTCTTATTGCCACTAAGCTCTAACAGCAACACTTAATGGAAGCTATCAAGTGCCCACAAGTAAAATTCGCCAACCCCTTTTCACATCATTATACATGATAAAAAAACAGGGTGATACAAATTTAGATGTAGATCATAATCTGATGAAATATTATTGAACATGTTTGATTGGGATTCTGCATTGGCCTTTTTACACTCCTGAGGGAATGCAAGCCTCATGGGTAATGGAATGTTAGCCTCATGGGTGATGGAAACCACCGTTGACCTCACTGGCAACAATAAATGATAAGACGGATAATCATAAGACACAAACAGGTAGGTTTTCATGTTGCTCCTAAGCTCCGAGAGCACCAGGGCAACATTAGCACCCTCCAACTGTGCTGTACTTAATGACATTTCACTCCTGATACAAAGAAGCAACAGACTCAAAAGATCAGGCAATAACACAAATCACATTCAAATTTACAGTGTGAAATTTCCAAACAAAATATCTCTCAAATGAAGAAGGTACCTGTTAACGAAGCGGGTGTGTTTGAGCGTGATCCAGTTGATCCAGCAGGTGAGGGGACAGGTCGTAGATTAGAGACGACTGGATGCTGAGGACCGGATGAGGAATTAGGAGGGGTACTTAATCTACCCCCATCACTGTTCTCTTCAAAAGTAGAATTCACTTCCTGAAAATAACAATCAAAATCAATCTGTTAGATAAAAAAATGTACAAGTTTAATATAAAACTATAAAGCATACTGTATATTACAAGGTGTAAATATATCAAATGTTATTCAGCATTTGTTTGCTTGGGTTTTACAATATGCTAAAAGAGATTTCACTATGAAGATGTGCCTGCATAATAAAAATAGCCAGGGCCCATAGTCATAAAGCCAGTTAAGTATTTCAGGTGTATAAAACTTGAAATATACTACTTTTAAACATTGTAAACAAGAACTACTGACATACATACAAGGAAGGTGTAAAACATGTACCAAAGAAATCAGGAAATCTCAGAAAAGTATTTGGAGGATTCCTTATATTAAATACTGCCTAACAGTAAGGTTTCATTGCGGCCATCTTACACATATTAGATAAGTTTCAAACTACTTGTCAGCATAAATCTATATTCACACGTGCTTACTTAAACAGGGGAGGTAACTAAACATCCTCACCTAGTCCACTAACTTGAGTGATCATAAATATTAATAATGTAACAATGAAAATTGCGTTTGTATAATGAATACTAAAGACAACTAATTTCCATACTATTCAATACAGTTCCTAAATAAACTTAAAATTTATCTAAAATAGTGTTGTTTAGGTTAAAAATGTAATTAAAATAAGATTTTAATTAAAAGACAATTTTGAGTTATAGACCAAGAGTAGAATTTAGTGGGTTTTTTTAATGAGTATAAGGAGTTCAAAACAAGAATCTTAAAAATATGATAGATATGTTAAAGGAGGCTTTTCCTCTTACCAAAAGAAGACGTTCTATTAAACAATGCTTGAAGGGGTTAACAGACAGGACTCTTTTAAAGAAGTCATAATTAAATGATAAAATTTCAAATCATTTTACAACTCAGCCCTCCCTCTTCAATGTATATGTAATGATGCTAGGAACTTGACAGGTGCATCACAATCTAATATACCTAATTAAAACCTAAATGTAGGTCTGGCTGGCCAATTCAACCGTGACAATCTGTCCTTACAGTATTCTAGCTTCTAGAGAATTCATGATGGGATCCCCTAAGCTTTATAGCGTGCCTTTGTCTGTAATATCATAACAAACTTGTTAGTTAAACAATGATAATTTGAATTATCTCATAGTGAGAATATTAATAGTATCTTCTTTTTTTATTTAAAGAATGTCAATGTTATATAACTAATGACAATTTTTAATCTGCAAAGATAGAACAAACAAAAAATAACCCCAACTGAAAATAAACTTAGAGAAACTCAAAATTCGAAATAAAATAGCATTGTAAACATGCTTTATTGTCCACAATCCTGACAGAAAAAAATATGTTGTTAATTTTGTTGTTTGATTGTTGTTTAATGTCATACTACGTTATAAAATAGAGATCAAATCAAAAGTGAAATCCGTCTTTTGTCGAGACTTTGATTCAAAGGTAATGACAAGCCATTTAAGTTGAGAATAATGCTGTTGTAGTTTTAAATGGACGCCAGCGTTAAGGGAATGCTTTGTATTAATAAAAGAAAAAGTGATATTGTAAGATAAAATACAAGTTTGTGTGCTGTTTATAAGCCTTTTGATTGAATCTCTCTGAGTAAATCACAACATTTTTTATACTCTGTTTAATTTGGAATCATTATGTAGACATCCTCCTACCAGCCCTTTTTTTGAGGGAAACATAACTACAACAACATACATGTAAAGGTCTCCAACATACTATATCAGGTGATTTACATGTACAAGGCCCATCCTCTTCGGGCCAAAAAAAACAACAAAACATGATCACTACCAATCAGTCTTTCTAAAGGTTATTTCACTCATATATTAAATTTGCATTATCAGACTGTGGTGGAAAACCAAAAAAGAAACCTTGTACAAAACAACCCGTGAAAGCCAGTCAGTGTAAAACTTCTCTTTTAAACCTTGGGGGTAAGTTGGGATTGAACCCATGGCAGTAGGTACATAATTGAAGAGAATTCAAACTTCCAGTGACCAGCCAATGTATACCATGGATCGATCACTCTATTTATTTACACCCTTCATTATGACATCATTTAATTGTAAGATTTATTCAAACATGTCAATAAGCTAACAACTTTGTACTTATTTTTTCTTAAGCGAAGACCTTTTCATTTTTACTAATAAACAAAAAATAAGAAAAAATGTTGGTTTTCAATCAAAATGTTATGCATTTTTATCCACGATACATTTCTATAAACAAAAATATATTTATTTTCACTGGACTTCTATGACCACATCGTCCTCTACCTCGAAGGCAGTCTAACTGTAATTGCCATGCAATGTTTGCAGTGAAATAGTCTGCACTGTTGAAAAATAATCTGCTTCCAGTGCTAAATAGAGACAGTTCAGAACTTACTGTCCTTTGTCAAGGGTCCTTCATTAAGATTGGGTTGGATGATTGGGGTTTAATGGCATACTTAAGGTTATTTCAATCATCTGACAGCGAGCTAGTCCAAACCAACAGGTGAAGGAAACCAGCCTGTACATAAATGGCAAGCCGCAATCAACATGACAAGATAGACCATCACATGATGCAATAGAAGCCCATCACAAACAGATCAGCTTCCAGTTGACCTGTAGCTCTGAGAGCAACAGGGCAAAACGAAGTGCCCTCCAACTTCCTAACCTTTTGTTAGACTTGTAAGTTTGATTGGGCTTTAATATCATACTCAAGGGTATTTCACTTATATGACAATGGATTGTCCATGTCTTACTGTGTCTGACTTAAATAAGATAGAAAACCATGAGGAAACCTCGTAAAAACGATCCCTGCGATTGGCAGGGTCACATTGTGACACGGATTCACTCATACCGGAGGTCAGCAGACTGACTCGAACTCCTGATCAGCACATCCACATGTAAGTGGGTTAAGTAGGCAGAAACTACTAAACCCCAGGAGCACTTTTACTTACACGTCGGATTTCAAACACAAAACAAATTATGTATATGTTGTAGACATTTTCCTGCAAAATCTACTTATTATTTGGACATAAAATCAAATATCTGTGTTAAAAGTTCAGTTCTTCACAGTGTATAAACTTGTTGTATGCAGGAGATCCATGTCCGAATAGACATTTACACATTGGATCAATAACTAACTACATGTAGCCATTGGCATCTATAATATATTTGATCTTTTATATATTTCATTACTGTATTTTTGTATTGAGAGAAAAATTATTGACAAAGTTTTACAGAAATTACAAAACCTTGATCCTCAATAAAGATCTACCAAATGGACTTAATATGATCTGTGTTGCCATCTGAAACATATGCAGTCAAACATTGTTTATGGCCACCTCCTCCCCACTGTAGACGTAATATAAAAGCATACAGTCCCAGACAAACTAAATATCTTTAAAAAGAAGCCTATGATCGGGTACTGTAGTTAAAACACATGATTTTAAATTCTTACAAAACCCTTAATATTTGCCTACATATTTGTAACGTAAAGTACAAGCGTATACCATGATAATCTGAGGATGGACTGTTTCACTGTGTACTGGAAAAGGCTTCAATGTCCAGCTTGGCTGAATGTGATTTAGCAGTTTTAATCTAGATGGAGCTGTTCCTTTCATTCTACCTTTATAAAACATATAACATAAACTTGTGTTTACAAGATTTATGTCCATGAATTAAAATAAAAGAAAAGGTCAAATGGAATGGCAGTACACAATAGCACAGTTGAAACATTGCAAGGTTTGCTTGTTTTATTGGGGTTTAACGTCGTACTCAAGGGTATTTCACTAATATGACGACGGATTGTCCACTTCAGACTGTTCCTAGCCTCATTACGGTGGAAAACCGTCGTTCCTACAGCCAGATATATGATTGTTTGATTAGGACTTAAAGCTATATTTAAGATTATTTCACTCATATGGTGGTATTCCAGCCACTCTTCACCTCACTATCAACAATCAAAAACAAGACAGGACAATCCTAAGGCCAAATGAATAGACCTCAACAGTTCAGTTTGGAGTTACCCCTTAGCTCTTAAAGCACCAAACCAACAGTCAACTCTTTACAAAAACTAGGGAGTAAATGTATCAAGTCAATAGTTCTCAGAACATTATTAAAATAAAGTAACAGCTTATACTGTCCCTACATATCTATCTGTGGTGCAGAGAGATTTTGAGGTTTCTCCATCCTAGAGTTATAAGGAAGTCCAGCAGTTAAACACTGAGCTGATCCTGACAAACACAGACAGCTATATACAGTATAGGCCAACCACATCACTGTCCTATATTAGTATAATACAACTACAACACTGTTACACACCATACAGGATATGCACAATTGGGATATCTGGTACATAATATTTACTTTAATTTTAGAATGAACAAAATACCAGATTGAAGCAGTAGTTTTGGGTATATAGTTTAAGCTAAACAAATTAGTATAATGTTAAATAATAACAAATCTTTTCATGATAAAACTTGTTTTGTTTTATATTAAAAATTAAGAAAATTATTTTACATTAATTCCCTTAACAAAAGTACAAATGTTACAAGAAAATAAAATGGACAACTTGAACAGATTACCAGAATTTAAGCAACAGTATCAACATGAAACTATTTTTCTTTTCAGTACCAAAAACAGATGATTGATCGCTTGATTGGTGTTTTACCTCGTGTTTAAGGGTATTTCACTTATACGATGGTAGTGTATTACAACAATAATTGACACCAGCACAACCAAGATGTGAAGCTTTCCATAATGTTGGAAAGTTAATTTTCCTCCAGTGCTAACTAAAGACAGTGCTACTATTCAAACAAATTGCCCTTAGCCAGAGGGCCAAAAACCAGATGAAGATATTTCTTTAATAACTGGACAACCCTGAATAAATATCTCTAAGTAATATAACAATCTCATCCTCAAGATTTTTGTATCAAAATGTCGGAGCAGCACAATGTAACTACATGTATCCAGAGACAAATATCATGAAAACATTACAAGATAGAAAATAAACACAAAAACATAGAAAACATTATAAAGACAGACAAATACATTGAATAACAATATTTCATATAGCTGGCAAATACAATGTGGACAGTTTGACTTTCATCCAAGCTAAATGTATCCGGACTACATGTTGTACTATGAACGTTTCAACAATCAAAGTTCAACATTTAATGTGGGACTTGTCTAGGATCTCTTTTCCAACAGAATAAACCTACCACAGAAACAATACTGTTCTGGTATTAAGCGGAAAATGAAATCTCTCCACAGAAGTCATCCACTTAAATAAAAGTTGAAATGTAAAAGAAAATTTGAAAAAGAATGAAAAATAAAAGGTCATGAGTGAAGACTGAATTTAAAAAAAAACAAAAGTTGAATAAGATAATTAAATTTTTAAAAAAAGTTAACCACAGATGTGAAAGAAAAAAAGTGGCTTACAAAGGGCTACAGCTGGACAACAAAAACCCACAGCTTACTTGTGTGTTCCCATGGAAACAGTGCTATTAACAAACAGGTTAATTGAGGTGTGCTGAGCGACTGGAGCCATTCCTTGGTCACTCAGGCTCTCAACATACAAAGGCTTGAGCATAGGGCAGAGTTAACAATAAGTCTTACTCTGCCAGGTAAATTACACCTTGGAAATTACCTAGAGACTGGCAGTGTGTCCTCTCTGCTTCAACTGCCAGCATACACTCTACACACCTCCTATACTGACTGAGTGGGGAACAGAGAGCGCCAGTCTAGGCCAGGCCTTTGTTAGCTCAATATTCACAGCATATACATGTGGCTAGTAGATCCATACAGCCTGACTCGGCCAACCAACCAGGCTTGGCTATATGTTCAGCTCACTCTATACCACTAACCTGTACAGCTATATATAGCCCAAGCTCTGAGTCAACTACTTAACAGCTCAAACACAACTCCCTTTATATTTCCTCCTATATTCAACTAAACAGATTTCTCATTAAAACATTTCAAAAATAAAATTTAAACTAGAAATAACAATTATAAAAAGTTTAGAATTTTCTTGAAAATAAAATTTAACGCTTATTCGGACTTAAAAGTTAATTTGATGCAAGAAAAGAAAGTAAGTTTTTGGGTGTATGGGGCTATGTACATTAAATAACAAAGACCTGGCAGTCTCAATATACTCTCTTCACTGAACCCAGCCTAGATTTTCTCCACATTACCCTTCATACAGCTTAGGCACACAAGCCAACAGCCAGCCCTACACATAATAGAGGCCTAAAATATCCTAGGTCACAGAGCTTGCAACAGGATCTGTTAACTTACTTGGTTGACTACTTCTACATGTATATAGGCTGAGTGCTGGCAGCCACATATATATACGGCCTAGCTTAATGTATAGCTCTAGCGTTAACGGTTAATATAAGCAGTCTGAAGGCAAGACTAGTTTTTCCAGTATACGGAGTGTACACGTTATATAGCGTTATGAAAGTCATTCTTTTGCTCTCTCAAACACACATTCCCACTCAAACTAAGGACTTAAGAAATTTGCCTTGTCTCCCCTTATCCTGCCTAGGGCTTCCCCAAGCTGGCACTTTCCAAATATTGTTAATTGGATCCCCCTTCACCAGATGCTGTTTCTGGAGGCAAATAGACTGGTCCAATTTACATACACAAGCCGGGCCAGGGCTGAATAAGCAATAAGGGCAGATAAAACGCACCCATTTATCAGAGGTTGTCAGGCAGGCTGAGATAGAAGGATTGGCTTCCCCAAAGAAAATGAGACCTTCCTAGAGGATTTATTAGTTAGAAGGCTTTGAGTCAGCATTGCATTAGGAGGTGGCAGTCTCCTCGGAAACTCTCTGCCAGCCTGCCATTGAGAAGGAAAACCCCCTCAGCCCTATCACACATCAATACAACATTTGTGCCAGTGGATTTGCTTGCCTGGCCACACATTGTTCCCTGCTTCTACTCACACTCTATCTATAATGCTTTATTTATGAGAGGTTTACTATTTGCATAAAGTAGTCCCGGCAGAGGCTAATGGCAAGCTTCAAAAGGCCTCCAAGTGGAACAAGATAAACCTCTGCCCATTTCCACAGTGACTGCCTCTAACAACCAAACCATTTTCTATTTCTGAAGGAAGCCCGAGATGTGGACTATGTTCTTGCCTTGCTGAGTAATTTGAGTTAGAATTTTGCTTTCCTCTCAGTGAGTGCTAGGGGCCTCT
The DNA here is from genome assembly GCA_030265115.1 of Mopalia vespertina. Classification (NCBI taxonomy): domain Eukaryota; kingdom Metazoa; phylum Mollusca; class Polyplacophora; order Chitonida; family Mopaliidae; genus Mopalia; species Mopalia vespertina. The sequence continues at coordinate 115,770 of JAQQZZ010000016.1, forward strand.
AATTATGCCAGCTATCTGGGGAGAGCCATCACTCGACATGAGGAACTGGGCCCAGCTTTGATCCCTCCTCTACTGGCCTCTAGAAAAATCAATACACTGCCACAAATTACCCAGTATCGTCTGCTAGGCAGCGGCAGCTTGCTATCGCTCAAAACAAGCTCGGCTCCAGCACGCTGGCGGAAACGCACCACTATCTTTCCAGAGAGCCAGATGCAATGAGGAGCCAACCAATAAGCAAGGTAGCCAGAATACAAGTAATGAAAATGCATGGTTGAATCTGCCGCCCTTCACCGAGAAATGTAATGCTGCAGACAGCTGTCTAATATTGTTCCAATCTCCACCATTCAAAAACACTAATTGCACACTCATACAGCCATCTTCCCTATCGGTTTATTGGCCCGGATAGAAGCCAGTTTGAATTGGATTAACAAGCACGCTCAGTTATAAATCAGAAAAAATTACTAGATTTTAACAAGAGAATATAATTGCAATAAGTTGCACATTAGTGTAATGAACTTAATTTGAAGTCAGGAAAGTAAATACAATTTTTTTTAAAAATAATTTAATTAAGCTAAAAAAAAACAGTAAACCTTTCTTTAAACAACAATAACTATTTAGATAAATAACTGTAATCAATAATTTATTTTATAAAACTTAATATTTAAACAGGAATTTAGCTATGTTGTGTTTATCAATCAACTACAAGCCCAAATTCACTGCAATTTCAAAGCTATGAGCCTTTTAAATGTTTTGTGTTGTTTTGATCTTGACGAGATAAATACGAGATATTAAAATCTGAGCAAAATGTCCACAAATATAACAATGTGAGCACCAATAGATTCACTGATAAAACTTATGAAATATTTTGTTATTTATTTTTTAATACACACTAATTTTCTAATACACAAAATCAATGAACAATTGATTATGTATCCTCACACAGTTAACAAATATTTTCGAAGAAAAATGTTTCATTGTAATTTATCTGATGGTTTAGATCTATCTGTATCACCTATATTGTATTTGTGATGTTCTTAGAAATGTATTTTGGAATCAAAATAACATTTGAGTTTGTTTTATAACAGGATTTATTATTCCAAAATGTGGAATTCAGTCAAAATGGGAATAAGGGTATTGACTGGACATGTATTTGTTTATTTGTTTGATTAGGGTTTAACGTCGCAATCGACTGGTCATGTATGATGAGATTAATGTTGTATGTACATTACAAGGTATAACCATTTGTCATGGTGGGGACTACTTTTTTTACACAGAAATAAGGAAATTTAAATTGTATAAGTGACAGGGTGGGATACAACGTTATTTTGATTGTTTATCTCCTAATAATAACCTTCAGATTAATTTGGTTGTGTATTTTATCTCCTTTTAATTTTAAATCCATTGGTTATATTAATGTTGCGATTATTTTGTTAGCTTTTGTTTTTGTTTTTTTGTAGACTATTACAGCAACAACAACAAACAGGGTCAGTCATTACATTTCTTGCTACTATTCTTCGAAGACATGTACTAGCTTATTAATTAATTTGTATACATGCAAGGCCTGTTTTCCGGTAGGATAACATAATTTGTCAACACTATATGCCTATCTACACATCCACTTGTGGCATTCTAACTTTATCCTGTAAAAATCTACGTGTCCTGTGGCTTAGTATCGCTTAGAATTTCACAGTGTTGATCACAAAAGAATCACAATTTCTATAACTGATGTTATTCACAACATAATCAGTTGTATAATAAACAAGTATACAGAGATGCATATAGAATCACAGACCGGTCTACCCTAGTAAAAATTTATGTGTAAAAATTCTATATAAGGAGTATTTCTCGACAATTATGTGCATTTTCGTCTTTTAAACATTTGTTTTTAACTATTGTCAGTTCTTTATGTGCGTTTCCTTAGTTTATCAATAAAGTGACACTGACCTGTGTTGATTTAATATTATCTTTCCTGTTATTTTTGCCGTCAAGACTTGCATATTTTAATATCTACTTTTTGTGTATTATTTTACATGTTTGGCATATTGGTGTATTCAGCTTGTATTATATGTACAACATACTCCAAAATATACTAGGTAGGCAGGTATGGAATAAAGAAAAAAAATCCACTATACTTTAATGGTAGAATAATATTGAATAAATAAAGAGAAAAATGTTCTTGCCTCCACGGGATTCGAACCAAGAACCTTTGGGTAACGGGCCCAACACACTAGCAACTGAGCATAATTATATGTGTACATATGGATTTACTTTCAAAAGCTGGATTCTCAATACAAATAGAACTAAATTCTTAAAAAGTTTAAACTTCTACGTGTGTAATTGTTTTAATTGCTTTATATGAATATTAGAACACATGTACTCCATTGAAGGCAAAGAGCACTTAGATTTTAAAGCAGTTTCTTGGTTACATGTCGCAATGGATTATGGGCAAGTTTGTTTTCCTTTTTTTTTCTCCCCATGGGGAATGGTAATGGAGAGTGTAGCGTGTGAGGCTGTACATCTCAGTCACAGTGCTGGGCTGCAGTCAATTCTCCTCACAGCCAGCTAGGCACATAGAATGGAATGAAGAGCAGAGGCCAGCTCTACAAATCAATGAGATCAATCCAGAGGTAACAGTTCTGTGTCAAGCCAGGGTTATCCCCCTTTGTCCAGCTCTCTTCACAGTTAATGATTTCACACAGGAAACCCTTCTCCTGAGTTACAGCACACAGAGAAAATACCTACGCAGCTCACGGGCCAGGGGAGATAATGCTCAGATAAACAATACAAAAAGACAAGGAAATAGCTGGTCATAATCTTGTACAGTATGTCAGATACTCAAATTAAAACTGTGCTCATTCATCTCATGTCTGCAGGCTCTTTTTAGAAAATGACAAAATTGTTTACTCATACACGTCTTTCCCACTGACAGTTTATCTTTAATAACTTACACAAACCAGAAAATGAACTAGTAAATAAAAACACAAATAATATTTTAAAGAAGAACTTTGGCAAACCCGAAATTTCATCTTTGTAGTTTAGTTTTTGGTGTAGTATATACTATTTTAAAGAAGATATAAAAGGATAGGTGAGAACTATCCAAAATATTAGATGATCTGACTGTCATTTTACAACTTTACGGGTTCAGAAAAAAAATATTAAACTTGTTAAAAAAACACATATGTTTTAGGACTTCAAATTGACCACTTTTCATTTCCACAGCATTATCCGTATTTTCAGTTATTAACTGAAAATTTAAATCAAATTGAATCCCTTATATTCTTTGTATGTACAGCTAATTGACTTGCAATGTTAGGTTGATTGGTTTTATAAGTTAATTGACATGCAAAAGTAAAAGTTGAAATGTACATAATAATATTAATCATCCTTTTTAAATAAACAGAAATTGAAAACAAAATCAATGAATCTGTGGCATAATACACATTCTGTGGCAGTACAGATCTCTGAGAATATGTATTAAAAAGAATCTTTTCTCCAAAAACAACATCTGAAATCTTATTTAAATTCACAACGTTTTGTCAAAAGTACAATAGTTGTAATGTTACTGAAGCATTACAAAACGGATCGTTGAGTTGTTTACGTGTAACTATAGAGAGTTGAGTCGTATCAGAGAGAGGGAGTTTGAATAACTTGATTAAAGTTTTCCTATTCTTACTACATGAGTGTTTAACAGACCGTAACCAGGAGTAAAGTAGTTCTCCAGTAATAGCTCTCGAGATCCGTCTAACTTAGCTATTCTACAGCTGCCTCTTCGCCTAAACAACACACAACTTCATAAAAACACCGCTAATCAAGCATTCAAATGAGAGCACTGCATTATCTAACTCATCAAAGCCACATCTCAAACTGAGGAACACACAGAGGGCTGTAAACGTGTAGTAAATGGAGATAGACCAGAACAAAAGAAATGGTTTTATAACACTTAAAAATCACGAGAGAAAAATATTCAAGATAAAATATAGTAAAGTATAATGTATCAGCTTTGAATGGAGGCCACATGTTTTAGTCAAACTAGAAGAAATCTGTTTAACAAAGAGATATTTGCTATTTCTAACTGCGTATCCGCATCATCCATATACATAAGCCTTTATACTGTGTAAGTGTATACGTATGGCTGAGCGAGATAGGGCTACAAGCCTTCAGGCTAGAAATGCAAATGGCCTCAGTTGGCTGGTTAGAGTGTAGTGTTGTACAGAGCTGGGTTGTGTGGGTTAAGCGAGTGCATATCTCTACTGGTTCAGAGTGAAGCGAATAACTTAGGCAGTAGTAAAAACTAACCAGCTTGATTCACAAGGCTTTATTAGATCAACAGGTGTCGGAAGACTTTCCTTAGCATTAAATCAACTCACATAATATAAGACAATACAGTCCAGGTAATTAACTACAGTTCTTTCTTTTAGCTCTAGAAAGAAAGCAACTTAATAAATACATCATTGACACAGTTATAAATATTACAAATATTAGGTATATTTCTAAATAACAATAAGACAATGCGACAGGTAATTACCTACGTTCTCTTCTTTACAAAAATACTTATTAATATACTTCTTATTACAGAAATACTTATAAATAGGACGGATCTATAATCACACATCTTCTGGCCGGGAATCCATCAGTCAGACTTAATTTACAGGAAAATAAGGTAGAAAATGTCTATAATTATCCATAATTGTATAATTATTGGTGGGGGCAGATGGAAAGCAAAAGAGCCTCAAGTTTGAACAAAATGAGAAAGAAACAAAAACACACAGGACATTGCTTAATAAAAGATTTTTTGTGAACAGTGCTTGTGTTAATGGACATGATCAACCTTCTATATGTTAATTTGATTAGACAATTGAATCTTATAACACATTCTTATACATGTATAATCAGGAGGTTTAAGAAGAGTTTTACAAAATCTAAGAGTTAAAAAGAATAATTAATACGTGAAGTAATTTAAGACATAAAACCAAACATTAACAGCACTGTTTACAGCATCAATAATTAATAATACGATCAACCTTTTGAAGAAAGTAAATTATTTGACAGTGGTACTAGATGTAATTGTTAAATGAACAATACACTATACACAATGCACTATTTTACCAGTTGCAGATGGAAATATTTATAGTTTATGTTTGTTTGATTGGGGTTTAATGCCATACTTAAGGTTACTATTTGTGACCAAGATGTGAAGTGTATTCATGATGTTTGAAAATAAATCTTCCTCTAGTGCTAATTAAAGACAGCATTGCTACTATTCAAACAAACTGCCCTTAGCCAGAGGGCAATTTGCTTTAAAAAGAAAGTCGTGACAATTTTCAGTGTTTAGGAATTACTGTGAATTTACTCCCTAATAAACATCACTAATTCATAATGTTATATTCTAATGGAATAACCTTAAGTAAGAAATAAAAGCAATAAAACAAAACTCGTTTATTGAACAGGTAAAAACTGTATAAACATATTACAAAGAAGTTAAGACGACTGGCAGCTTTTTCTGCACAAAAGTTTTTGGGGTTTTTTACCACGCCATTCTTCTTTAACTATAGCTAAAACCTTCCAATCAAAATTTTGCTAACAAAGCTCTGATAGTCTCGATAAGAGTTGTGCATAAAGTTGATGAATATAACATATAAAGACACCACAAATAGTCAGCACAATAAATTGATATATTGATATACAAGTAGTTGCAGTAAAACTATAATAACTGGCCAGTGGCCAGATGCAAAACCCATTTGATTGATTGACGTTTATTTCCCTTCTTTGAAGGCAATGTACAGCCAGACTTCAAAACAGAATCAAATTTTTTTGATCTTCTTTTAATAATTATTTGTTCAGTGTTTTCCTTTGGGAGTCCGGTACCCAGATATTGCTGCAAAAGCCGTTCTCTTGTAAATTGATAATTGTGGTTCTGATAGGTGTTGAATTTATACTGTAACTCATTAGTCAAAGGTATTTCCGATATAAACCACTTCTTACTCTACATAGCTTAAATAATAGTGGGAAACCTCTTGATAACCAGTCACCTGTTGTGGCTACCTAATAAACCAGAGCTCCACCGGAGATTTTCACCTGTGCAATATATCAGAGGATCAGCAGTCCAACACGCTAAGCAGTGAGCCAAGGCAGCAGGTCCGAGATTTGAGACAAGTGTGATTGAATAAATCCTAATTTATTTCGTGCTCAAGGTTTGGTTTGTTGGTTTAATTAGGGTTTAACGCCGTACTTAAGGCCATCCATAATAATTTATTTGTTTCCCGTAACCCTACCTACCCAAAAAATTCAAGGTAAAAAAAAAAAAAAGAATGGTAGGTATTTTTTTTTTATTTGCCGTTTTTCAAAAAATGGGAAACTACTTTCCATGAATTAGAAAAAGAAAAACCTCCTCACCTAAAAAGCATGGGTTATGTTGTTTTTTCAATAAAAATTGAATACACGGCCATTAACTAAGTGAAGTAGCCTACAGCAAGGCCTAAATAACAAGTACATATATACATTTTTTAATTTCAGATAAAATGACCGTATGGCACAATTAAAAAGGAAAGTGTTTGTTATTAGCAAAAAAAATAATAAAAAAAATAATGCCTACCTACCTACCCATCTTTTTATATTCTTGTTACGGGAAACAAATATATTATTTTGGATGGCCTAAGGTTATTTCACTCCCATGACGACATGCCAGCCCAAAGGGTAAAGGAAATCACCCCAACACCACTGGCAACGAACAAAAACATCATAGGACAAATACAGGACACTGACACGACAATACAAATATATCGGCTATCCGTTCCTCTTAAGCTCAGAAAGCACCAGGGCAACAGGAAGCTCCCTTCAAACACCTGCTCAAGGATATTTCACTTACATGACGGCAGTGTGCTCAGTTAATCAAACTAGCAAAATCATAGTAGCGTGTTGCTTGGTGCAGGGCAGTTTCTAGATTGATTGATTTGTGTTTTACGCCGTGCTTAAGGGTATTTTGCTTATATGACCGCTGTGTATTTCAACAATAATTGACACTAGCACAACCAAGATGTGAAGCCTTTCAATAATGTTGGAAAGTTAATTTTCCTCCACTGCTTGGTAAAGACAGCATTGCTACTCTTCAAACAAACTGCCCTAGCCAGAGGGCCAGTTTCTAGAAAATTTATCTATTTTCTTATTTCAAATACATCAAATTATAGGCAGTTCTGTTTTCCTTTCTGGCATGATCATAACACAGATTTGATGAAAATATGACTTTATTTACATTAATTTGAGCACATAATATTTTGGGTGCCCATACATTTTCCGAAACTAAATTGACTGTAGAAACTGCCCTATTGTGGTTATATTAATCGAACTCCAATGCTAAGAAAGTACATTGCTACAGTATTCAAAAAAAAATAATGCCCGATGCAAATGTGTGAAAACCAGGTGATGGAGGACTGTTTTTGTGTGAAATGACGTAAAAATTTATAATTGACACAATTCAAAGATTCCAAATTATATTTTGTAAAATGGTCCTTCAACACTGAACGGCTGAAAAAGTTTCAAGAAAAAATATAAAATCTTACCACATCATTCTCTTGACTTGTCTGTTTAGAAGGGATCTGTCTATTATTGCTAAAACCCTGCAAGTTAAAACAAAAAATAATTTAAAAGTACATATAAGTAACAATTCAAGCATTACACAATCAACACATTGACTAGTAACCGGATCTCCATAAACGTATATCTTTGCATAACAAGATGCAATGCTTTTGACAAAGTAAAAATGAATTAAAAAATGTTTTGTCAAATGAAGTAGAATGCATGTAGTCATTAAACATGTACCGGTAGCCACATCCCCTAACATATGATTTATGGGTCATTCCACTTAAAAATTTATAAGGTCTCTGTATTATTTTCATAATCTTCTATATCTTACATGTAGGACGCATAAAATTTTTAACAATACTGTTGCACGCCTAGCTCACTGGTATTTCACTTATAGGACAGCGATTTACACAAACAACAATAACTACACTAGTACAACCCTAAAAAGTTCAGATTCGTTGTTGAAAAATTAATGTTTCTCTGTTGCTAAGTAAAGCCAATGTGAACCATACTGCCCTAAGCCAGTGACCACTTTGGATGTGTAAGCAAATAAGGAGGACATCTCAGATTGCTGGGGCCCGCATATTATAAAATTGGTGTCGATTTAGGAAAATTAAGTGTTTACGAAGAGTTATTGACCACATCACAAAGTTACACATTTGTAAGTATGAGTGTAGATCATAATAAATTTGCAAAATTGGATTTCTTTGTTTGATCCGGGTTTAAGGCCAAACAGATCGGCTTCATGTTGTCCCTTAGCTCTGAGAGCACCAGGGCAACAAGAAGCTCCCTCCCAAGTCCCAACCCTCCACATGAAAAACTGGAAAATACAACAGCGAGTTTGTCGCATTGTCTCCTCGTCCTACATGTAGTTTCCTAACAGACAAATGGACAACTGAAACTAACTGCAACCTTGTAATATTAACGGAAATCAGTATAGTATTGCTTGTATGATTGGGGAATACACCATACTGAAAGGGATTTCAGCTACCAGATTTCTTGCACTGCCTAACTTAAATTCATAGAAAACCAGGGGGAAACCTTATTTAAACCACCAGAGTGTTAACCAGGCTCACCTCATGTGATGCGCTCATATGCTTATGGTCCTTTAGGAGTCTAACATGTGAGCGGTAGATCGGAGGATCAGTAATCCGACAGGCTTTATACCACAGCGTTAAACCCATATTATATTGTCTCAATCAGTGAAGGAAACCACCCTCGGCAACATTGACAACAAACATGATACAAGACAGCCACAGTATTCATAACATGCTGTATTAAGTTTGTTTGATTGGGGTTTAACGTCGTACCCAAATATATTTCAATTATAGGACTGATTTCACACGGTTCCTTGCTTAAATATGGTGGAAAACTGGGTGTGACTCACTCTTATACCGTATGTTCAAGAGACTGACCCGAAGCCGTGAACGGTACAACGAGGCTGACACGCTAACCACTAAGCCACCGCCCAGGTTTATTAAGAGCAGTGTGCCAGTTTATAGTGCAAGACACCACAACAGCTTAGCTTCCTGTTGCCACTTAGCAGAAGGGCAAACAAAGAACTCACTCATAAACTGAGCACAGACAAAGATATAAATTGCTTCAGTAATATTTAGCTCTCACATGCAAGTCATGTGAAGTCCTATATTTCGCAATATGAATAGCACAGTAAATTATTAGGTGAGGTCAAATTTAGCATGTGCATCTAGTCCCTGTGGGTGAATGATTTGTTTGATTGTGGTTAAAAGCGAATTAAGGTTTTTTTCACCCATATGACGGCGTGCTAACCCAGTGGGTGAAGGTAACCGCACTTTGGTATCACAAACACCAAACAAAGACAAAACACAACAATCCTAAGATGCAGAAACAAATTCTGGCTACTTTTTCCCCTTAGCTATGAGAGCACCGGGGCAACATGAAGCCCCTTCTGAGCCACCAGCTTGTGGGTGAATTAATTAGCAGCTGAAAAAATCATGCAATGATAAACAAAAAACAGAAGTTCAACGTCTCAAAAAAAATCAGAAAGACTAACAGGTAAAAAAAAATTTTTTTTTAAAAATCAAACAAACAAAATACTTTCACAAATCAATCATAATGGAATAAATGCTCCCATAACCCTGGTTAATCAACATGCAAAACAATATAATATAGATGTCATAGAGTTTGTTGACAGCGAACACTTAATGAATTGATGGGGCCTATTGGACATGCCTAGATAAACATCAGAGAGAATATGTAAACACAGATCAACAGATCATATAGATTCCAGTTAGGTCATGCTGGCCTTGCTCATGAATGAAAAAGTCAGACATTCATGTATGTAAAAACAAATATGCAAAGATGAATTCATGTAGTTAACAACAGTCCTATTAAAACACAAAGTGTCGCTAAAAAGTGGTTTTCATTTATCTTTTTTCTGATCTATTATTATTTAACTGCTAGCACCACATCACTGGCATGAAGCAGCCAACAATTCCATGTGATTTCTATGGCTTTTTTCACCGACTTTAGAAAGGATGACAATCAAATTAGGAGGTGATAGGATTTTTAAGCGGGATGCATGGAGGGTGGATGGCTAAAAAATTATTAGGTTTTTTTTATATTAAAAGCTTCCACTGGAAGAACAAGGCCCCTGAATCACAAGTCCTCTTTGAGTATTGTGTTTAAACTTTATTCTAAATTTCTCAATTGAGTGTATGATGTATTTTTAAGTACTCAAGAGTATTTCACTTATATAGGACGACAATGTACTTCAAACAGTAAATTATCATGCACAACAATAAAATGTTCACTATCATGTTCATGAATTTAAGTTTCTCCAGTGATAAGTAAATAGAGTAGGACTATTTGCAACATACTGCCCTTAACCAGAGGGCTCAATTGTTTGAATTAAATAGTTAATTGAACTCAAATCTATAATTATATAATTATTTTAGATTTGCAATATACAAATAAATCAATTTCTGTCATTTATAATTGTAAATTTAAACAATACTGCTAAGCGGATTTAAAAATTATAATAATGGGACATTAACATGTGAAAGCGGAGAGTGGGAATGGGCAAAGAGGTGGAGAATAATAAAAAAAACAGTGAGTGAAAAAAGCAACATGTAGTGACAGGTAGAACACTCCCCAAAGATAAAACAGGTGCTTGATGGTTAGGGAGGAAGGCCTTCAGGGACATTGTACCTCTGGGCTTTGCTGGGGTTCTGTCATGTTCTGTGGTGACTGATGTTGATGAATTGGATTATGCTGCACAAAACTCGAGTGATGAGGTTTCAAAGCATGTGGTTTCACAATGGGTGGCGTGATCCTCTGCTGGGGTGATGGTTGTGAGGAGGGGCTTCCACTACCGACAGAACTGGCCCCGGGGGTGGCTCCTGAATGGGGCGGGGAGAGATACGGCCCTGCAGCTCCCCCTGGCTGTGAGGTCGATGATGACGAAACAGACTGTGGAGCCGGAGAATGCTGTAGAGGTGGGGCTGGTTGTTGAGGTGTCGGCTGGTTAGTACTATATCCCTGCGCTCCACCCTGCTGCTGACCGTACTGGCCTGGCATCTGTCAGGCAAATAACAGCACCAAATTTCTCTCTACCCTTACAGCATGTTTTTAACAAATATATATACAGCATAAAAAAAAATAATAGCCACGCCACAAAATCAAGATTATTTATGAAACTTGTTGATTCGGTGTTTGTCCTACTCAAGGGTATTTCAGGAATGTCAGCCTTAATACGATAGGAAAACTAGAGGATTGATGGACTGGTTTTTCACCGGGCTTAAGGGTATTTCACTCATGAGACAGCACTGTACTCCACAGTTAGGAAAGACAGTAGGACTATGATTAAAACAAACTGCCATTAGCCACAGGACAAAAGCCTAGAGTGTTTTAAAACCACAGGGGGTCAATCCGACATATTTCCACTGCGAGCCTCAACCCTGTGCGGTACATCAGAGGATCAGCAGTCCAACACATGAACCACTGAGCTACAGCCCCCCTCTTACCAATAAGTATGTTTTAGTAAGCTATTTAAATTAAAAACCAACATATCTCAAGTATTAACCACTCAAATAAAAGTTTGATGTCAGCACACATGAACAGTGCTGATGTACTCACTACTGTAGTGTTGTATTGTTTGTTTGTTTGATTGGTGTTTAACGTTGTACTCAAGGGTATTTCACTTATATAACGACGGATTGTCCACTTCACACTGCTCCTTGCCTAATAACGGTGGAAAAAACGAGAGGAAACCTCGTAAAAACAACCCCTGCGATTGCCAGAGCCACATTGTGTGACTCACTCATATACCTGATGGTCGACAGACCGACTCGATCCTGTGAACGGTAAATCAAAGTAGGATTAGTAAGCGCACACGCTATCACGAAGCCAAGGCCTGTAGTGTTGTAAGATGGAGACTGATTAATGTAACTGCTTCTCCAAGCAAAGAAAGCCAATGGACTTTGCATTCAGCAAAAATCACATAAAAGTTTGCAAAGCAAGACAAAAACCAATGCTTCATTATTTAAGTAAAATTATCAACAAAAGAGTTTCCGGTACCATTTCTTATTTTATCACTTTTAAAGTTTTTTTCCGAATTACAGAGTTAGTTTAGATCAACCCTGCACTATATATCAGTAAAAACATTTTAAAAGTGCTTTACATTATGACAAGGATGTTGAATCAAAGAACAAATGTAAGTCATAATTAAATAGGTCAAACAATATATCAATTTCCTTCAAGGCAAGTAAACTTACTATATTTATCGCAGGTGTACTTCAGTACCCCCATGACTGTCAGTGTTGGCTTTTGATTAAAATTAAATCTGAATCTGTCTATATTGAGGTTATACAGAATTAGCAAAAATAACCCAGACTACTATAAACTGAACTGTTTATGATGGTTTTTAGGACTGTTGTATGATTTTAGACTACATGTAGTATTATGAAATCTGCAGACACTAGAAAATATACAATCTTGAAAGTTACACATAATCTCATTATCTACATTTCTGTTATTCTAATAAAACAAATCAACGCTAAGACTTTTTTTGTAATAAATGACTGCAATAGTCTTTTTTTGTGATCAAGAACCATTTGTGGCCTGAAGTATGGGCCGTTTGATTAATCAGTGTTTAATGCTGTGCTCAGGGGTATTTCACTTCTTTTAGGTTGGTAGTGTGCTCCATCCAACAGCAATTATCACACTTAAACTACAATGAATGGTGCTTTGCTCTGTTTAAAACATAATCTTCCTTAAACTGTATGACTGTTAGAGAACCCAGTGGCCTTTAGCAAGAGAGGGGAGACTAAGAGCAAAATTCATCATGCATTACTTCTATTGGTTAAAATAACTTATATTAAGTGCGATGAACAAATAAAAAAACTGTTGGTATGTTTGTTTACTATATTTGTGAGTGTACTAAATGGGGTCTAAAAATGGCTGTATGATCCTTCATACTCATTAGCTAAAATACCAGTTGTCTGTGCATAAGAGCGTGGACTGTCACACGAAGTGCCCATGTATTATTAACAAGACTGGTTATACTGAAGTGTCCTAGCCATGCTGGACAACATGTACATGTCATAGCTATAATGTGACCACTGTAAACACCTGGTATTTACCAATCTCATCTCCAATGACATCTCAAGGGATGACGGAATTCAAATCTAACAGCTGCTGGATTGAATAAAATATTCAACGTGGCCGTAAAATATTCAACAACCACCAAATTCATGGAGAAAATTTTCAATTTAAAAAAAAAAATTCAATATTGGAGAAAAAATATATACGCGCTTGGGTGCGCAATTATTTACCCCTGCAGCTACATTATATACGTAAAGTTAAATACTGTTATTCATTTCCATTGCCATATATAAAAAAAATACATTATTTCCAAATGCTGGCAACGGATGGACTATCAATGTTTATATAAACATGTAAACATTATAATCTAACTAAACTCTCATGAAAAGACAACTTATTAAATAGATCTTAATATTGAGTCATTATCAAAAACCCTTGCACACCCTTGAGAGAGATATTAAAATATATAACTAGTTCTTGTTGTGGATTGACTGATTGATGTTTAACGCCATGCTCATGGGTATTCACTTTTTTGACACGCTGCTGATAATAGTCATGCCACCCTAAACAACCTTAAATGTGAAGTGTTTTGCTTTGTTGAAAAATACATTTTCTGCCAATGCTTAGTAAAGTAGTTTGTATAAACTTGAAACACTGCCCTCAGCCAGAGGGCTTCTGCTGTGCAAGACTAAAAAGTCGAAGCTCAATTTTTATTTTCCTTGTAGGTGTTACATGTACATGTATATTGTAAATATATTTAGATAGGTACAGCAATAGACAGACATAAACAAAAAATGAAGGTGCAAATTGAAATCTATGTGCCAGTAATTATTAAGAGATTATAGTCAAAATCCACCTAAATCAAAGATTTAATGATGACTTTTAGGAAGCAATTGTACTTCTGTTGTTTTTATAGCCATTTAGAGCAGTCATTTTATTCCAACTGCCTTGGTTAGAATGTTTTTCTACAGTCATAAAAAATGATAAAATAACACACCAGTAATCGTCAAGTATCCACAAAATCTACATAAACAACACATTATTGTATCTATGGTACTGTTTGTTTCTTCACCATTCCAAAACGTTCCACTTCAATATGCATGCAACAGTCATGGTAAAGCCTAAATCTATCCCAAACTACACTGTCCCAACACTAAATTAGCTTCAATGTAACTTATTGCATAGATGTGTTTACCTGTTGATTGTAAGGTTGACTCATTTGTCCCATAGGTCCTGTGGGCATCATGCGACCAGAATGAGAAGGCATCATACCATATCGCTGTGGGTGAGGGGAATTAGGGGAGAACTGCTGGCCGCTGCCACCGTATTGACCACCTTGTGAGGGGTAGGAAGGGGGCATTCCTGGCTGCCGCCTCTGCTGGTTCATATCACCGCCCATTGATCCACTCTGTAAAGATTAAAATATCATGTTATAATGATAACAGCTGTTTGATTGAAGTTGAATATAGTACAGATTGTTCAGGGTTTTTTTTTATGCCTTTATATTGATAATAATATGGTGAAAACGAGGAGGAAACCTTATAAAATGACCATCATATACTGCATTTCAGGGGGTCATAGAAGGGGGAGATTAAAATGATATGGTATCTACACATTAATTATCAATGTATTGTTTGTTCCATTTCAGGGTTTTCCATGTAATAAGAGTGGTCACTCTCCTGCATGTAAAACACACCTGCCCAAGAATTTGCATGAGCCGTTTTCAGCTCCGGCAGATTTTTCTTTAGTAGCTTTACTTGATGTAAATCACTCTTGTAATTCATCAAAAAGCTCAATATAAGTAATCAGGCAAGTGCTTTTCAGCTTAGGTCTGAAATTTCTGTGGAAAACCCTGCATTTGGGCTTAGTGTCCTCCTCAAAAGTTATTTAACTCATGAAATATGACTGCATGCCAGCCAAAGGGTGATAGAAACCAGACTCCATGACACCGGTAACTAAAAATGACAAGACGTAATACAAAGACAGATCGGCTTCAAGTTACCCCTTGGCTCTGTGAGCACCAAGATAATGAAGCCAAGAGGTACAAGTATTATAATATCGATCAATTGTAACAAGTTTAATTGTTTTGTTTTAAAACAAACAAATATTTGCTCATTATTTAATGCTCTCTTTTTTTGCATAATCGACAGCAATAGGAGTACTGTAAAATATACAAAAATATGAACGATTGCTATTTGAAACTAGAACCAGAAAAATATGCTACAGGTGTATATCAACAATGAACACACATGAATTCAAAACATTGAACAAACACAAAAGGCTATAGTAAAACTCATGTGATCAAGAAGAGAATTTAGTGTGAATGAACTGACTGAAGAAAAAGGAGATTATTAAAGAGTTAAAGCCACCATTCATTGAAATTTCTTGTAATAGAATTTCAACAAGCCACAGGGTTTCTTTTATCGATGAATGGTGTCTCGTGTCTATAACCGTTTCTTTTGTTCACCATGAGTTGGTGCTTAGCCCCAGACATGTTGGATTAATAAAGGAGTTGACCTGCCAATTTACCACCTTCATTCACACAACAAAAATGTCATTCAAGAGCCAGTCTCCTGTACTACACATGAAAAAAAAAAAAAAGGATTATTTCCAAATTCTTGTCGTATTATGTTTCAACTCTTCCTTATTGTCAGAATCATTTCTACAATCATGGACAGTTAATTGGATATTCAACAGTTAGATCCACTGATGAATATCACCGTTCAATGATAAAAAACAAATGAAGTATTCATAATGATAGCAATGCTGAAGTAATATGAACCTGTTATTATTAAAACTATTCAACCATACAGTTACACCAGTTACGTTTTTGACATATTTCTGGTATTTGTAAGTGACACCACAGGAAAAAGTCCTGCTAGTCAGTGGTGTTATCTTGCTGGGGTTATTAAACCAGCGTGGTTGTAACCTCTTAGGTACACAGACAAAGGCTGTTTACACAAGGAAATATCCAGACAGAGTTACAGGTCGGGGAAAGACCTGCTCGGAGCACATGGCTAATCTACATAATGAGTAAGCAGGAGTAAACAAGAGGGAAATCCCGACAGAGTGTTAACATCTGGACAGAACAATTGGGGGGGATTCCCGGTCTAACCCGCCGACAGCCATCCATCATAGCTCATCAGCTGACTGAACCAATCCATTTCATATTAATAACAACAGGGCCTTGAGCTGCCTTAGGCAGACTAACTCTCAATTACTCTTTCACTTTCTCTACTACCATCAACCAGATTACGTCACAACAACATGGGAAACCCCTAGAAATAAAATACCTTCAACAGCTGACCAAGACGTCAGAAATCTTGTAAACAAATTGGAAAGTTATATGTCTTGCTGTGCTCGTTATTGTTCAGAACGAATAGCTGTTCTAAGGACAACCTGCTCAATATTACCAATTGTAGTGTTGACTATTTTCATCCAAAATAAGAATAAATCATAAAATGTTTTTGTTGAAAGCAGACAAGGAATAAAATATCAATGAAATCTCAAAATGTGTATTTAGTACATTCTATGTAATGGGAGCATGCATGTGCCAGAAACACTAAAAGTTCCCTTCAAGGTCTCGAATATCTAAGCGGACATGTAACCGTGTCAAACAATCAGTTATGGTCGTCGTCAACATTGAATTAGCCAAATACCATGAGGAGACTTGAATCACTAGAACATGTGCTTGTACACTTGGAACGAGCTGTCTTAATGTACAAAACATCAGAGCCCTGTTGCTCGAAGCGCTATTAAATTTAATCCACTATTAGATCATGTCCTGTTGTAGGTCTATCTCTAACCCGGTGTTTGCGATTAAATCTGTTGTAAGCGGCTTATCGTCTTTCGATTGATTGGTGTTTAACGACGTGCTCAAGGGTATTTCACTTACATGTATAGGACGGCGGTGTGTTCCAACAATAATTGACACTAGCATAACCAAGATGTGACGCGTTTGCATAATGTTGGAAAGTTAATATTCCTCCAGTGCTAAGTAAAGACAGCATTGCTAGTCTTAAATTTATATTTGATTCAAGACAGTTTTTCGATCAAAGAAGTTTTTTTTTTTTTAATGGTCCAAGATT
The DNA here is from genome assembly GCA_030265115.1 of Mopalia vespertina. Classification (NCBI taxonomy): domain Eukaryota; kingdom Metazoa; phylum Mollusca; class Polyplacophora; order Chitonida; family Mopaliidae; genus Mopalia; species Mopalia vespertina. The sequence goes on from JAQQZZ010000016.1 coordinate 133,019, forward strand.
CATGGGGCCTATTCAAGATTCAAATGACCAAATTAACTGATGATGCTAATAATGTAACAGGACGTTGTGTCTATCCAAGCTAAATAATAAACTTATGCGAAACTGCAGAGTGGTGAGAGCACTGACCTATAGATAGGTCATTGGGTGAGAGACTGATTATGCAAGGCAGTTTAAGATAGCACACAGGCAATTAAAGACATCATTTGTCATTATGCGGTCACCTGAATTTTGGATAGGTGACGGTCACATAAATCTTGGATGAAAGAAAAAAATCTTGGACTGTATCAATTTCTTGGCCATGAAAGTGTCTGGAAACAAATATAGATGTTGGTCTTGGATGAAATGAAAGATCTTGGACCTAGAAAAGCTTTTTTTTAATGGAAACTAATCTTTTTTTAAAATATAACTTATATTTCTTGTATAATGTTTAAAAATATGTATTGTAACTTAGAGAGAAAAAAATTGTAAGTCTTGATTTTGTTCCTCTTTGGTGTTCCATAGATGCTAAATGAACATTAAACATTGTAACCAAAGACATGCCAAATTTACTGTACACAAAATGCCATCAGAGTAAGTATTCAAACAGGGAAACAGATTTGGATACCATGGTATCCATGGATTTTTTTATACCTCTGATATCCATTTGGTAACCATAGTAACCACCAATAGGATAAATGATTGAACGGACTGGCGCCATCCAGACAACCACTAGATCGACAGAAAAATATTGGTGAATTCATAATAGCAAAAAGCAAAACTACAACTGATGGTGAACTATGTGCAAAGTATCATAATGCAGGCCTGTGCTGTTGGGGAGAACGATCAGAACGGGGTTTCCCCATGGTTATGCAAACTTAATTTAGGAGG
>JAQQZZ010000016.1:144726-154843 GCA_030265115.1 Mopalia vespertina
ACAGGCGGACTCGATCCCGTGAACGGTACATCGAAGTAGGCTCCGAAAGCGCACTCGCTAACCACTAAGCCACGGCCACGGGCTTGTTTGATTGGAGTTTAACACCATACTTAAGGTTATTTAAATCACATGATGGTGTGCCAGCCCAATGGGTGCAGGAAACGCCACTGGCAACAAACAAAGACAAGACAGGACATAATACAAAGACATCACAAACAGATCGGCTTCATGTTGCCCCTTAGCTCTGAGAGGATCACAGAAACAAGAAGCTCTATCCTATCCCTATGTCCTTTCCCTATCCTACAGACAAACAAATAAGACGTTAAAATCTTATATTCAAGGCCCTTTACTTCTGATGTACTTGTAAATAATAAACCAATGATGAAATACATGTAACTACATACCAGACCCAGTAAAATCTGCATTCCCGCAGTCCGAGACAATCAAATGTTTGTGGGAGAACCCAGTTTTTTACTGTCGGTTTGTCTGATTGTGTCAGTGAATGAAAGTAAAAAATACAACCTGTTTTGTGTCTGATCTTATGGGTGGGGGGCAACCAAGCTATGGCTAGGACCAACTTAAATCAGTATTTTGGTTGTCCCCCAGGACAGGTAGAAGCAATAGGAATTTTAAGTCCCATCATGAACCGGTACATTTACAAATTAATATCCTCATGTATTTAAATTCTACTTTTTGCTTGATTGGAGTTTTACATTAAAGTGTTCTAAAATGTGAATTGGTAAAAAAAAGTATTTAATAAATAGCAGTGGTTATTCAAATGGTAGTTATAGAGCTGACAAATATATGTAGCAGTGGTTTTCGAATGGTAGTTATAGAGCAGACAGATAGCAGTGGTTATTCAAATGGTAGTTATAAAGGAGACAAATACAAATAGCAGTGGTTATCCGAATGGTAAGCTTATAGAGCAGTAAATAATGATCAGTTTGGACATCAGGCCATTTCACACATTTCTCCCAATACATGTAAATCCATTTATTGTCAGTCAAATTGAATATTAATATCTTTCATTCATTTGTACATGTTCACAGAGCTGGGCCATGTCAGTTTTGCCTGTTTCTTAAACATTCTGAGTCTTATTGTGAGAGTGCACAGTGAAAATGTGGTAGTAAGTCATCCGTCTCTGAGGTTTACAAAATCTAGCGCTTTCATTGGTTACAAATGCAATTTGTAAGACATTAAATGATTTACACATACATGTATCAATTTTAGGAACCCAAATACTAGCAACCTTTTCACCTAAAAATTCTTTAACTTATAATTGCTTTGTCTACTAGTTACTGTACAACACTTCAATCCCTGTGATTTTGGCACCAGGTGGCGCCACCTGTATACAGATTAGGCATATACAGATCAAACTCTATCCCATATCATGCCATATAAAATAGATTTACAACGTTTAATATGAATCTGAATATGTGTTTGCAAGTTAATAGCCAGAATTTTTTCCTCTACCACATGGCCCCACCTGTATTAAAGTAGGCATACACCCAGCTCAAGTTAATGGCTGGAAACCAAAAACTGGATGGACAGACAGACCATCAGCCCGAAGTGGAGGACCACCTGTAGACCGATTAGGTGCAGACCAAACTTTAATCTCATCTGACATTATGCCAAAGCTGACCAGGTGGCACTTTGTTTGTGGATGCTGGCCAGGTTACAGCTGTTTCAGAACTTCTTTATTTTGAAGATATTTATTTTGCTGAACGATTATTGACATATCATTTAATGACATTTTCTTATAATGATTTTAAAAGGATGTAGATATTAAATACAGCCATATTGCTGTCACAGACTAGTTTTGTCTCAGCAGGAAGCTGCTGCAATGAGCTATACTCAGTACGAGGGGGAACTATAGTTACTAGTGATACGCTCATCCAGTCACCCAAGAACATTACATGAAAAATAAATGTACAAAGATCTACGTTATTCATAGCAACTACTTAGTAAAGCTTATATATTAATACAGAGTAACTTAACAGTATAGAATGGCTTGGCAGCAGATTAGATGTTGCGAAAATAGATTGATTGATTGGTGTTTTACACTGGCTTAAGGCTATTTCACTTAAATGACAGCAGTGTATTCCAACAATAATTGACACTAGCACAACCAAGATGTGAAGCGTTTCCATACTGTTGGAAAGTTAATTTTCCTCCAGTGCCTAGTAAAGACAGCATTGCTACTCTTCAAACAAACTGCCCTTAGCCAGAGGGCTGTGAAAATAGAAGAAACATGCCCATAATCTCATTATTCCCATATATATACTTTCAATAAACAGGTTATGTGAGATCAACAAACACAAAAATCGACTCCACAGTTGTTATATTCAACTAGGTCAAATGGCTGTGATAAAAGATGGCCTCTTTAAACAACATAATTTTGCCTGCATATAAATCAGAACTTCCTTGTTGATTTGTATGGCTATGGGGGAATTCCTGGCATATTATGCACATTGATGGCCATAATACATGTAGTGTCAAAACAATAGTGTTAGCCAGAGGGGTCTCGGTGTCTTTGAGACACCCAAGAAGACATTTGAGACAAGATAGGTGAACAATAAAATGAGACACCCTGTTTCTGTAAAAATTGTGATTTGAGACACCTTCTTCTAGATTTCTGGCTAATAGTATGGTCAAAACTAATGCTCGATATTTAAAGTCTCTGATAATTTTTTGTGTGGATTGCTAAAAAGCTGACAGTTTGTTTATTTGATTGGGGTTTAATATCGTTCTAAGGGTATTTCACAGTTCACATAGTTCTAAATGCCATATTGGATAAATCTGTCCAAAAATACTAAATATTGAAAATATGTATGTCAAAATTGAATACTATATTTAAACTCCGGATGTCTCTGCAGTAATTTGGTTTAGTTACAGCCAAGTTAGTCCAAGATTCAGAAAAACGCTTGCAACCACGTTTTTGGACTAATTTTTAGACGCTGACAAAGATTGAATAGAGTACAATGACCAGAACTCTGGTAGTAAGAGTTTTAACAAGGAAAGACTGCCAACAAACCAAAACTTCGCAAAACAAAACAAAACACAAATTGTTAAATATATATATACTAAATGAATGACAAAGGCTAACATATAACCATACATTCGGAAATGCAGTCTGAGAAATGAAATATTCTGGTGGAGTCAAGCATCATCAGTAATTTTTATGGTTAACAGAAATTCAGTAGCCATAAATAGAAGAATGACAATCTACTTTGACTGGAATGATAGTTTGCTGCTTCTTTTACTTCTCGGGTTTTCAGATGTGTATTTAAAATTATGGTTTAATCATACAAATGTAAATATGGAGACAGACAGGTCTTGATTATACAAGGTACATGACATGAAACAAAACACAGTACCCTTAAGTTCCTACTTTAAATGTACATTGATGGTTTAATACACATAAATTGAAACACAGAATACTTGTTTTTTGAAGATGCAATTTGTATTATTACATGTATTTGTTTCAGAGCAAATATTCTTACCTCTTCACATCCGTGCTCCACAAGCTGCTGTAACATCTGTTTATTAACACCAATGTTATCCCCATCAAGTCCATTGGCCTGACTTAAGCCAGTACTGCTGCAGGATGTACCGTTTTCAAAAGGTAGCAAACTGTTACGAATCATGGCCATAGCCTTTTGGTTATATCCCAGACGTGTCATCCTAGACCCTCCTGCTTTGTCAAACAGATTTGGGGTGCTTTGGGATAGCTCAGGTTTCAGTTGCATGGAACCCCTGGCGCCGGGAGCGCCCGGGGGGACATCAGCCCCCACGGGCGCTTCTGGATCATCTGGCTCCGTTCGTACGTGGCTAAGGCTCTCACATATACCTTGCAGCATTTGTCGATTATTGCCCATAAAGGTGGATAAGAGTGGGCGTCGGCCACCAACCCTCTCCGCTTCTTTGCGAATCATAGACGTGGTTGAAGCAGAGATAACCACTGTAATCCTGCAGAACCTCCGCCACTTCCAAAATAGGCATACGGGTGAACCAATTTATACAGGGATGAAAAACACCAGTCCATGTAATTTATATCCTGTCAGTTAGATAATGCTAATCTCAAGTCCCTAACAATTGTGCCTACAACTGATGGTCAACCAAACGGTTTTAAGTCAGATCTTCTTCAAAGGTGGAAGACATAACTGTGATGTTACATTCGCCTTCGGCAGAGTGATTGGTAGAGATAAGATGTTATGATGTTGTGCCCGTAATCTCCTACTCTGCCCTGTAAAAAAAGTCAGATTTAAGTATTATATGATAATTTACAAATTATTTAATTAATGTAACAGAAGCAATTGGTATAAATAACTCATTAAACCAGTTGATTTTTCCTGTACAGTAGACTGTAGTACAGAGCAGTTTAATTCCCATGCTATGCCAAACGTCATTTATTTCTGATTAGATCAGTCAATCAGAAGTGACTTGTAGCGATCCCTTGATTGCAAGAACCTAGAATACTGACTGAAAGACGTTGCATTCATCATGAAAAGACACTAATTTGAGTGGTTTGTTGTTTGTATTTTACTTAATATAATATGACGACTGATTGTTCATTTCACACTGTTCCTTAATTAAAAAGTAAATACGGGGGAAACCCAGGATGAAACCTCATAAAAACTACCCCCTGAAATAATTTACCATACCTAACATTTAGTGACTTTTCTCGAGGTCTTTCATTTACATGGAAGCCGTACATGTAATCCTCCACTATTTCACCACCCAAGAAAGCGACACTGGTAAAACTGACTGTCACTAATCTGGATGGTCGAAACTATAATCTATCTATAATATTAATTTAATAATCCGCAGCTAAAAACTCTCCAAACGACTAAGATCCGAAAACGTATCTAGCTGAATCGTATACAGTCACAACTGATTGTGTTCTAACAGACATTATAACATTATGACCTGTCACACAACAACAACAACACACATTTCAACAGATGTCACTTTTGACCAGCAGAAGCAACGATAAATAGACGGTAGCAATGGCGACAACAGTCGAATTAAAACGTAATCAGAGTTGGTGTTCTGGAACACAACTCGGAAGGACTGCATGTAAATTCATTAGATAAGATACGGGGAAGTTCCTATCGTCGACGGGAAATTAGGATCTTTCGACGTTCGTGTCTGAGTAAATGATACTGAAAAATATAGGTCAAATCGAGTGAAGCACAGTTGGGCTTGGGTCAAACTGTAAGGCTAATAATTACATGGTAGTGTCATTTAAATGGTTAAAAACGTGATGACAGTAAATATGATATAAAATAAACACAACTGACATAAAATAGAAACTTGTTTGATGGGCGAACCTGCAGCCGCCATATTGTTTTTGGGCCTCTACAGTTTCTTTAGGTCGCTCCATCGTCGGTCACTTTACTTCCCAAGAATGCCACGTAAACTGTTCTTTACCTTTCTAAATGCACTCATAGATCAGTTGCTATCCAGCAACATCCATTTTTCTATCAACAAATAATAAAAAGATATACTTACACGAAAATCCTCGCTTGCCGTTCTTCAAAATACCCAACTCCTGTCTTTTATTCGAACAACACAAGTTGGTATGAAGTTGGATTTGGTCGGTAAGGAGAATCCACACACTATTCAAAAATGTATCCCAATTTTAGACAAATCTATCAAACATCAAATAATTTTACTTCAAAAGAAACACAAGTTAAGAAATGTTTTATATATACCAGCTATCGGTAGTTAATATTATAATGTATAAGTGCGAATAATTTTTAATAGGTCAACCTTCACAGCTTGAACTCTCCTAGCAATCCACATTACCTTATGATTGACGGGAAGCTACGCCCATTAGAACATAACATTGTTGACATTCCACAATGGTCATGTGACGTTCTTGTTCGATTAATCTATCTTGCTAAAAACTACATAAATAACTTGCCACGTGCTACAAAAATATAATAGTAAACAAATTGTAGCACTTGTATTTGGCAAGAAGCACAAACAGTACAATCTTTTAACCCAGTTTCTGCAACAAATTAAATATTTTGATCGTACACCCTTATAAATCGGGTTTTTATAAATTGTAATTGCGTTTGTTTATCTATTTATTATAACTTCGGATAAAAAATTGCAGATTTATTTTACGCAATTGACATTTCAAAATATGCCGTCAATGTGTTTAGCTATAAAACAGGTCAATAGTTATGTCGCTGACTTCAAATCAGTCCGTAAATCTGCGCAAATCTTTCAAAACGATCGATCTGGTCACATGTGATGTGCCTATAAACTGGTTTTCCATTAGAAATACCAAATTGTGTTTGTTTCATAAACCTATTTACGACTGTACACATTTCTATCACTTGTAACGACCATATTGTATATATGTCATATTCTTATTAACACATATAGATAGATATTTTTTAAAAAATAAATATATATATAGGTAGGGCCTGTAACCCAAAGGTCCCGGGTTCGAATCCCGGTGGAGGCAAGCAAATATTTCTCTCTTCATTTATTCAAAATATATATAAGTAGAGATTTATCGATGTTAATTAATCTACATCCCTGTGCCAGTTTTATTGCTTTTTAGAAATATAGGTAGATGAAGATAGCTTCCTTTTTTTTTTGTTTTGAAATGTTTAGTTAAGTTTTCCGGACTGGCATATATATGTGTTCTGCTGATATAGGATATTCCTTTGTATACTTCGTTATCTATTTCATAAAGTCGAAATAAATAAATGAAGTTCTAATATATATACTCGTACACGGTATGTAAAATATGTTGCACTATACAATCAGGCCCACTGGTTATAGTCTGTAAGAAGATCCAAAGCTCCACAAGAATGTCCATGCAGTATAGGCCTACATAGGAACGTGGAAATGCGGCGAATGGAGAGTATATTTATATATTGCAGATATTATGCTATACGCTATTTCCCAAGAGCAGTTAGTAGGTCACCGAGTTTTATAATATATGTTGTTGGTTTTTGGAAATAGTGTAAGTCGTAAATACGTATATTGACGCCAAAGGCTGACATAACGAAAGAAAAATGTCTCTTTTGTGCCAAGATTATTTCTTACAACTTAAAAGGTGTTTGTTTTGTGACATCAAATACATATCTTCCATTCATATATTTAGTTCAATCGTCCCTGGCTGGTAAAAGCGCCCCCTCAATTCCGGGGAGGTATTTACCAGTTCGATTGGCAATCATATATGCAGTTCACTTTATCGTCATTGAGCATTTTATACCTTTATTGTGTGAAATAATGCCACAATCTTATACACATACGTTTTGTTGAATCAGCCTACCGATTTTATCTACTTTTACAAATATATATTATAATAAGAGAGAAACAATTGAGAGTGACGTTAAACCCCAATCCAACCAAATAACAAACCCTGTGTATATACAGCATGTTTAATGGTTCGAAATGCATGCTATCGTCTAGTGTTATATCGCAGCCTAGGCTGAGCTGATCGGCCATATCACGTAGGCCTAAATTATTGTTGACTAACTAAATTTCGTAAATTAATCTATGGGCATAGAGGCCTTAACAATTTAACATGTTTTAGTAATTTTTCACAATTTACATTTGCTGAAAACCCAAAGATAATCTGAGCCATACAATGGGGGAAATATCGATATGCAGTACAAATCACACCGGAGAAAACACATTCACACTTGTAGACTACAGTATTACATACAAATATGGAGAAAAAAATCGCACTAATAGCCCCTTGAATTTACACCTTCCCCTCCTCCCATTTCCATGTGAAAAAAAATCAACATAAATACACTAACTTTTTAATTAACTGATGTAAAAATCTTGTTCTCTAATGTAAACTCTTTTTGACCATATGTGAAATAATTGAAAGCCATGCACCCAATAAGTTTAGGCCTGTAGAATTCGCACTCGCAGCATTTGCAAACATGCATGATCGAATTAATCCACATTAAAATTTGTTTTCTAAATTTGATAAAACTGATACAAGAAATTGATCAGTGGTTGACTGGTATATTATTGTTTAAGGCAAATTTGCTTCCCAATCGGCTTCCTTTTCACTATATATACGTTAAAATATCAGAAACATAGGTTCAGGGGAGGCTACTTTTGAACGCATGCAACACAGAACAACTCGAGCCAAAAAATGAAATCCCACACTTGCATGCACGCTTGACGTTCAATCGGATTAAAATCAGATCTGAAACGCTCCCCGTGTTTCGTTTATCGCTAATTGGTACAACGGCGACAAAGAAAACACGAGGAGGGTTTTAAGTCTGATTTTAAATAGGCCTACATTGGTTTGACGTTAATAAGTTCGTTACATGTAGACGTTTCTCTAAGGTGAAATCATAGGAATTTATAAACCTCTTGCGAACTCGTATACGCACGCCATCATACATTTTGTACACTAACGCCCATTCTCATATACATATTACCCCGTGTGGAGAAATTTATTTTACACATGGAAAATTGTTTTCACATATATGAAATGAATATTTTATTTCACACATGTGAAAAGGATATGGACTGATATGTTTATAACTTGAAGGCTCTACATACAAAATATATAACAAATTGAATGAAAATATCATAAGCAAGCCTTCAGGTGCGTTGAGAAATTACAATGAAAGTTAACAATAAGAAGTATATGGTGCTTGGTCAAAGGGGGACTATACTGTGAGAAAATTACAAAACAACCGATTAAACAAAGTTTAGTTTCCTTAAATTGTTAAATATACAAAACACCGACATGGAATGAAAGATTGTGCATCTATATAACAACGGCCTTACTTAATTACTTGTAGAAGTGTCTGAAACAATATCATTTTGGTGAAACCAAAAATCCCCTTCAGATTATAGCCAACGATCATTTAAGTTCCATTAGGTTAAAACTCATATCGCCAATAGTTGAACAAGTCTCTCTTCCTGGTCATTCGGCTAAAGGTCATTTTGAAATCAAGCCGATTGTACAAATACAAATTCTTCCCTCTGAAGCGGAAACCAAACAGAAATGTTTAGAAAGAGAAGCTATATTGGATAAAAACTCTCCAAACGTTGTATCCACTGGATTTCAACTGGGAACTAGCCAAAGGGTCTAAAAACAAATATATAGTTCCATTTGTTTTCCAATATGACCAGCCTAGCAGGCTAGCACCCAGTTTGCTAACCTCCATATACAAGAATATCAAAATCTTCTACCTAAAATGTCTACAATTCTCTAACAAGACCCATTATAGCATACAAGAGAAACAAAAATGTAAAGGACCTACAGGTTAAGGCAAACCTTCCCTCTTTATCAGACAGGATGTAAGCCTCATTCTCTTCAGCAAATATATTCATTGGTTTATTTCTATAGCTCTCAAATTCCGGTTTGTAGGCTGATTAATTCCTAACCCATACCGAATATCTTGTTAGTTACATATTTATTGATACTTTATACATCATGTAAATGGTTATGAGGCCTACATGATTGAGTTTCATGGTTCTCCATAACTTTTCCAAGGCTTTCCAAAACAAAAAAAGTCAAATTCCCATAACTACCTAATATAATTTTAGTAATTGGAAAGGGCTCGCAAAAAATGCAAAGATGATCGGGAACTTCTGTCTGCATGGCCGAAATTGATCGCCTTGCCTACAAAAGCATCTTTTCAAAACTTATCTCTGACCGGGGGGACGTAACCATCTAGAAGCGTCCCTCTAGTGGGGTTTGCGTGAACCCCAAACACGCACATTAAGTTCACCACCTGGTCTGGGATTAATCAAACTCACATATTTCATAATAAGTTACCTATACCTATTGTTGTATTGCTTTGGGTGTGAGCTCGAAATAAAGGACAACAAAACAAAATAAATTTATTTAATGTGTATGAGTTATGGATTCCATCGAACTTATAACGTCATGTTTTATGTCAATTTAAAAAAAAAAAAAAACACCTACAATTTCTATTGCCTTTGTTTTAATGCCTTATTTTCGGTAAAATCCCAGGTGCTCATATACAGTGTACACAGCATGTGTGAAGGAGTCAAACGTATGCAGCTCTAACGTATCATTCTAAACGTTATTCGCGGACCTACCTCGAGATTTCATGAGGAGATTCCAGCTCTAAGGTATCACCGAGCC
>JAQQZZ010000016.1:154943-168926 GCA_030265115.1 Mopalia vespertina
TCGATATACCTAAAGCTTTCATTTTAAAGCTCCTTACCTGCACTCATCAATGTTTTCGCCTGTATAAAGTCCAAAACATTCACTAGCAACCAACTATCAAATTTCTCCCGCCACCTTGCTACCTAATTCCCATGCGCCTTTGTTCGTTCACAACCATCTTGCACGAGGTAAAGTCCAAAGGTCAGAATCTGTTTCGCCGACAAAGGCTCATGGGAATTGGGTGCACACAATATCTCAAACTACAACGGAAAGGGCTATCATGGCTGAGCTAGATTCGAACTCGGGTCTATGGCTAGCAGGGCCAGCGCTCTAACCGACTGAGCTACAGAGACTCATGCTAGAACGACCAGGACTTTTTATCCAAGTCAAGGCGCGAATCTTGCACTGACACAGGATCGCTAAATTAGTGTATTTTTAATCGAGAAATTACCTACAGATTGTTTGGGTTATTTTGATAATTCACTTATATATACATGCATGTAGTCGTCTGCATACTAACAAATACTGTAAAAAAAACACCAAAGAGGGAATAACATCGGCTATTTTAATAAAATTTACGGATAATGAAGTAACAACCGATAGGCCTACTGTCGCATAATTTGACAGTGTAACTTTTCTCTCAGATACTGTTATAAGTTTTAACTTATCCATTAATGTATTATATTATTTCTTTACTGTAAGAAGTTTTAAGCAGTTGTGTAGAATTAAGCCCTTTCTGATGCTGTAGTAATGTTTAATCAATACTGTTATAATTATTTATTACACTATATATAAAATGCGATTACAAATATATCGCTGCAATAAATGATCGATTAATCCCCAAGTAACCCTAGAAGTTGAGTTTTATGTGTAATTAAACAATTATGATATGTATATTTGAATGAAAAAGCTGGGTGGGTGATCCTTCTGTTATCGGTATTAAAGCTGACTTAAAGCCGCCGTACAAGCTATATAATCATGAATATGCCTACACCGCCAACAGCCACGGAACAGAGTTCGCCTACTTGTTCCATCTATTCTCTCACTTCTAGGCCTCCTACAGTTATAGCTGTCATAAATGTACATAAAGCGTTCGCATACATATACCACACGAGGTATAACTCTTCCCTGGGCCACGCAGACTGAGTTTGCTTAAATTGTTCTAGCCTAATATATTACGGGGGAATATGTGTGATAAACTGGCTGGTTTTATGGAATAATGGAAGTAAAAAGTTGTAAATATACCATGCATCAATTGCGAAAGGTTATAAAATTACTTGTAGCGCAGACTGACCTTGAAGAGGCATATTAAAGAAGGCATACAAATACATAGAGAACAGGGATTTTATACAAACATATGTATACGGAGGCCAGGGACTAACTAGAAACGGATGTACGTAAAGCTATGTGTATAGCAGCCCCCAGATTTTTGTTCCCGTAGTCCTAAGGTCAACCTATATGATTCGCTCATTATGCTGTGTTCTTTCCTTGCTGTTAATTCCTAAAAGGTTCAAGATGCCACGGGTTGTCAAGACGGTACCTACTTGTGCAAAGAAATACATTTTAATATAGCGGCAGTTAGTATATACGTCAGCGTGTCTCCGATTATAAGTATAGAGTAAATAGACTAGCACACAATTTGACTTGCTGAATTCAACATTAAGATTATATTTGTATGGTTTAGATTCTCAATATTTTAATAAATGTTAAGCTTTAAATTAATAAATTTGAGCATCCATTTCAATATGCGCATGGCGTTCCGTGGTGATTGATACAGTCTGGTCAGTAACTTCTAAGTCTATTTTATAATATATGAATGTAAGCATGCAGTTTAAACTACGTGGGATAACAATATACTTGTTTATACTTTTATGAATAAAGAAAAAGACAAAACATTCAATAAAAATATATCTGTGACAGCGAGTTACATGTTAATTTAAATGACGACTACTTTTCTCTCTGTTATATATATGTAGGCTGTCAATAAGCAGGGGCAGCCAACATTGCCTTGAAAGATCTTATATGAGGATTGTCATACTTATCTAAAATGTTTATAATCACCGTTTGAATGTTTTAACGATCGATCGAAATTCAGGCTGTTAAAATACAAAATAAATTCAAGGCAAGATTAACATCAGCATTCCGTAACATGGAATTCACGGTTTCGTGAAACTCACTCTGATATGACAGGGGTAAAGCTTGTGCAAATTATGAAAAGATTTGTCTTAATTGGCTGTACCGTAAAATGACATTTGCAAATGGGATTCTCCCAACGCCTTTAAATAAGCCTACCTCCATTCGTTTATTTTTACACAGACGACGCGAACATTCAGTTCGTTAGAGCGCGTTCTCACGGTACCATTTGTAGTTAAGGGGGTTTCCCTTATTTGCAACCTTTTGATTGGACGATAAAAAAAGGACGAATATTGGACCAATCAAAACTCCGCAAAAGAGGGTAATCACCTGAAATCGTTGCTACAAATCGCACCGTGAAATGGTACCTTAAGTAATACTAACCTTGTGTTATTTCCATTTAGATCTATCTTAAATAAGCGCAAACAAACAACCAAACACTCTAAACATAACAAGTGTATCTATTCGCTGACAATTAGCTACTATTGTCGATAAAAGCTTCCGTAGTTTATGCACACCATGTGGTATTTCGTTGAACCTTAGACCATCTAGCCCGACAATGTTTCTAATGCGGCACGAAGCTTTGATCAATTTAAAGATTTCATGTTTATATGTAAAGCTGTCAAAGCGCAGCTCAAAGACATATGGCTTATAGCACGTACTACTTTATTACAAAGTAGTCGGGAAAGTCTGGTCGATAGACAACCATATGACAAGAGTTCAGCCTGACCGTGGTCACGTTGTTACCGATGATTAGGAAGACAAGACTCGCTTGTATTGATTTACTGCTGTTCACTCACTGGTCAGATTGGGCTCAACAATCGCATGTGCTTATCGACACCAGCTTCATCAAAGAAAAAAACTTGGGTATATCCGTCATATAAGATAGGACGTCGATTTAAGTGTTATGTTCAGGGTTATTGTTAGGGTCATGAGTTTAAGGGTAGGTTAAGGGTTAGTTTAAGGGTTAGGTTTAGTATTAAATCAAACCCAGAAATTAGATTCACTGTTTGTCTTATAGCCGAAATTTTACCGAGAGAACCTGGTTTTATCCGTTTGGGGTTTTAGTGCGCCATATTTAATGTTATTTCACTTGGGTGACGGCGGGCCACTTTAAAAGGTGACAAGGGAAAATTGTGACCAATATAAAAAAGTAGAGTTTGAGTAGATTTTGGCTTTTATACACTGTACTTATAGGTTATTTCACTCCTATATGGCGTACCATCCCAATGAAGGAGGAAACCATTAGCAACAAACATGACATGTAAACAGGACTGTCATAAGAGGCTTGTTTTGATTGGGGTTAATGTCATACTTAAGGTCGTTTCACTCATGACGGAACGGTCTAAGGGAACCACTGACATCGTACTCTTTCGAGATTTCTATAGGGAACGAGACTAAGACAACTCTACCAGGCCATCGCGCATTAATTTCCGCCAATAGATCAGATCGGCATATAAAAGAAGTGCAAAACAAGATGGCCCGGGTGTATCTTAGAGTCGAACGCTCGACGTTGGAAGTAGAATCGATTACATTTAAGAATGGTGAAGCTCCCTCCGCCTGAAAACTTTTTGTAACAGAACACTAATCTAACTAGCAGCCGGCTGGTTCAATTTTAGTTTTGATTGGGGTTAAATAATACACTTTCGTTGTTTCACCCATATGACAGTGTTTAAGCCCAATCCGTGAAGGGATATACCACCCTAAACACGGACAAGGCAGTCCAAGCAACTGACGAGCTTCCTATTGAAGCTGAAGCTTAGTCCAACTGTCCTCGACACTTTGTAGAATAAAACACTAATGTAACTTTACAGCTGGCTTTCTGTAACCTAATAGCACAGAGCATCAGGAAGCTCCTTCAGACGCCTTTAAAACCAAGTAACCAAAGGCCAGTCGGATTTAGACAGATTTACACGTCGTCAAGCACAAAGATTTTGATTTGGGTTTAATGTCGTACTTCACGCTATTTCACTCATATGATGGTGTGCCAGCCCAATGGGCAACAGGAAGCTCTCTACCAAAAGCTTTTGAAAGAGCAAGTAATAAGTATTGATTTGTTTGTTTGATTGGGGATTAACGCCGTACTTAAGGTTATTTCACTTACAGGACGGCATGCCAGCCCAATGGGTGAAGGAAACCACTCCCGACATAACTGGCAACAAACAAAACCATCACAGGATAAATACAGGACACTCGCAAGACAATACAAAGACTTCCCAAACATATCAGCTTCTTGTTCCTCTTAAGCTCTGAAAGCACCAGGGGCCTGTCTTACGAAACATACATGTACGTAACCTACGTTGGACGTAATTGCCATGGCATCCAGTAGTGAAGCATTGTGTCGTCTTGGTAACTACGCCCAACGTTAGCTACGCATGCTTCGTAAGACAGGCCCCTGGTCAACAGGAAGCTCCCTCCAACCACCCGCAACAAGTATTGAAACACAACTATTAAAAATCCTAAGATGAAGGAAATGAACAAGTACAAGGAGCAATTAAATCAAAAATAATTTACTTTTATTGTAGTCCTTAGAATCTGCATTACAAAATAGAGACACTGTTAAGTGGAGAAACCCATCCAGTTTTGTGTGCACATATTTGTTAAACTTTGAACATGAATAGCAGAACACTCTTTCTTTCCAATACATCATTGATTAGCTTACCACCATGAAAATAATACATCACAAACACAAGTACTGGTTGAGAACATTACAATTCATCTACCCAATATAATTGCCTCCCAATTTTTATGCTGTTCTTTTCCCCCAGTCTGGTATTTTCATTAAGAACTAATTCTGCAGTGTTAACTAGTTAGCATCGCTGGATTAGTTGTTAATGAAATACTTCCAGGGGTATATGATGGCATTACTTTTCAGTTACATGTACTTGCATTTCACACAGGCTCACTCTTTAACATTTTAACATATCTGTCAATACTTTTACACAATGGCATATTATTTAAGAGGTATATTATAGATCATTCAACATGTTGCACATATAAACACTTGAAGAGTGAAAAGCTTGAGTCATATTGAACAAGCTTAAATAAGAAGACTTCTGTCTCAGATGGAAGTGCTCAAATGAAAAACAGGCTAGATTGCTTTTATACAGTATAACCAACATATGATTGTAACATAGGAAAAAAAAAATATCACCTTCACAGACCTTTCATTCATAAAGTTATTATGTCTGGACTGTTTTTATTGTTATAATAGTCAATTGTAGTGTGGCAGTTAAAAAAAAAACCCACACACACATTAGAAGGATTTCATTTAAAATATCAAGGGATCCTGTTATTTTTAAACACATATTAAGAGAACTATGATCTTTAAATTATTATGGCTACAACAATATGGAAAAATGACTAGAAAATAATGTTGGATAGTTTTTTCAACCATACAATGTTGCCAAAAATCTTTGTATAATAGTTACCTTGGTGTTGAATGCACACTAAAGGTTATTTCACTCATGTGAAGGCGGTTTATTATTGTGTGTGCCAACAGAGTGCTGCACACGGACATTTCAAAGCATAGGATGCCCTAGGCTGCTATCGCCCCTATTACAGTACTTCTATTAGATTCAAACTGGGCTAGTTTTATGCTGAAACAAGCAACAATGAATAAACTGCTGCGATTCGGCCAGGGAATCTATGTCAAAATCGTAGATCAGATCATAATCAAAAACATACCGTTCTGTATCACAATTTTCAAAAAAATGACAATAACATCGTACGGCTGAGACAAATACATGCTGATTGTACTGATAAAAAAGCTCAGTTGATTCTTAATTAAACCCATCAAGGAAAACTTGACAAGACGGGGTAAAATATGGAAAAAAATAAAAACATAAAATAAACTGAAGTACCGATCAATTCAATTTAAATCAACTCTGATCTTCGAGTCTTCTATCAATCTGTTTTATAAAATGTCTTAACAGTAAGTAGTGAGTTTGAATTTGAAGAATATAAAAGAGACCTCAAGGTCTTCCTTGTACAGTAATAAACCAGGGAAGCCTGTCTTCCTCTAGGTTATTTCATTTAAATGGGCTGGGTAGTTTAGAAAATAAATAGGAACCTACCCAAAATTAGATAATTATCACAGTTTTACGCAGAATTTTCTCAATGTTTGATCCCAACAGATTGAAGAAAAAGGGTCAAGGGGTGGGTTTATTTCCTTAAGGTTCGATTATGAAAGAGACCATTTATTTATTTCATTGAAATAATTTGGACATACAATAATTACTTAATTTGGGCGGCCAAAGGTTTTCCAGAACCAAATTGACTTTAAAATTCCCTGATGGTGGCAATGTGATTTTCTTTCATTGGAAATAAACCCCTCCAAGGTTAGTGTAAACCACAAGAATACACAAGAACCGGACTGCTCTTTGGGGGATGGCCAAAAAAATGAAGGATAAAGACAAGATGTGACCGCAAGATTATACTTTTTTTTTTACCCTTTTTTTGCAAGACTCCCTAAAAATGGTCCTGTTATTAAACTGAGGGCTCAGGGCTGCACATCTTCAGATATCATATCTCAAAATTGAAATCAATTTGGACCAAACTGTAGTAGATGTGATAAAAGGAAGCCGACAAAATGAACTAGTTACTGGTCATATTATACGAAATGACAGGGCTATACTGTAACTCTGTCAAAAATGATTATGACCATGACATATAAAAGCAAAAAAGCATTCCCTTCTAATAATAATAATAACCACCCTGGAAGATATGGGGCATTATGATCCAAATTTAAAGTAAAACTCAAAAGAAGTAAAAAGCACTGAAAATTATTTACAAGTACAAGTTGACTATGAAAGCGGAGTCACAAATTAAAGATTTATTTATAATTGAACAAAATAATTTGGGTTGGGATTGGCCACCAAAATGAATTATTTCTTGGGTTAATCATAAAAAAAAATCATTCAATAAAAAAGCCATAGTTATGAACGACAAAAAAAAAATATAATAAATAACTTAACAATTATTTGATTTTATCTTAACACTTTTATACATGTATAACTAGCACATTTACAAATTCCCTTCTAACGAAAATCATGTTCCAATAGAGCAGACCCTAAAACACAGGGAGAAAATGATAAACTGTGGACACTACTTGTCCCTGCAACATACAATAAAGCGTCCAAGAAATAAAATTGGCAAACTGCCTTGAAAATTGTGCATAAAGACATAACGACTGCAGTCAATGACTTGAAAAGAAATAAATATACTTCTAAAAAAATGACAAAAATCATGTTTTAATTGCCATAGTCTGAAAATCAAAGAGAAGTATGCAAAAATCTTCCACACAAAAATACCGGGAATTAAAATTTCAACATTTGACATTTATGATGCAGGCAGGCTCAACATAATCCGAATGACACAGGTCTACTTGACAATTTGTGCAGAAAAAATACAATAATGGTGGAGCAGAATTTAAAGGTCAGCTACACATCACTGATGAATTGAACACTTTTTGATGGCTCAGCACTTTTTCATCTAAAAGGAATACAAAGAATAAAACAGAACCAAAAGAAAACAGGAACAAAACCAACCTCTCAAAAAATAATAACTAAAAAATTGCGACTTAAAACAAATTTTGCGATCAAGGTGAACTTTCATAAGAGCTTTAGGAATTTATAATATGCTATAATTCACGTGATAGAAAATATATATTTTTTGAATTATCTCAGATAAATTTCAATGCATTGATTCAAATGAAGACAAAAGAATACCTTTTTTTCTTCCTCATAAAGTATCAACATTTTTACAACTTTTTTTTTTTTTACAAAAATGATTAATATAACTGATTTAGCTGTAAGTCAAAAGGAGTACCCATGTCTTCTTCATGTATCACGATTTAAACAAAGACTATGATTATGGGACAGGCTTTTACAACTTTCTACATGGAGACTGATTTGGTATCTTGCCTTTCTGAGACTTGAAGAACTCTGGTAGATGCACAAAGCCTTTTAAAGCCTGTTGTAAATACATGTATATTATATTATATACAAAGTACAATATGTTTCAAACGGAGCTATGTACAACTACAATATTGAAATCACAACTACTTTTTATCTCTTATCACAAAACAAAATGTTTTATCTATTGAGCAGTATCATGAGATTCTACAGCACCTGTCTACAATCAATGCTTAAAAACATGCTGTTATAACAACAGATATGCATACATTCATTATCTAACTTTGTACATGGAAAAGAATTTTATTGATTTAAATTTGTAATAGGGATTTAGGTGTCCTAGAAAAAAAAACTGCAGTGCATTTTAAACTGGGAATTACATGTATGAACATGGTTTAGATAATGTTCTTAGATTCTTGCTAACAGGCATTAATAAGCAGCTGCCTTAAAGCCCTGTATTAAATATCACATGTATTTTAAAATAGTGAGACATAGAAATAGAAACTATTGGGTAAAACCTATGTATAGATCTATAATAATTTTTACAAGCGTGGTTTACAATCAGAAGAATTTTTTTTTTTTTGACAAATGGAAATCTCATTATCTGATTAAAATGCTCTCTCTATTAGCCCTCCGCTGTTGTATTGTCACTATATAGATATGACATAATCAAAAAGTGTTTTGAAAGTACTAAGGAGTTCATGAAAGGTCACTGTCTTGTCTCTGACCCAATGTCCAATGAAAAGCCAGATAAAGATACTGAAAGCAAAGGTACTTGCATTGGGTTACTCACCAGGGCAGACACTGGGGAATATCCAGTTTAACATTACCAAACATTGGGAAGCAGCATTAGGATTGGTCAACTAGCAAACACTGTTTGCTGTATATTTTGTATTATCAGATCTACACCTAGCTACAATAAAATATCAAGAGGCGGATCAAGATGTGGTTTGGATCACATTAAGGAAACTCCTCAACATATGTTTTAGAAACCACACAAGCCAACCCTCACAATTATCAGTTACTCATTGATGTAAGACTTGCAATATTTAACCAAAGATACCTTTTATACTTTCAAAAAAACAGGTTAATTAGTCTTATTTGAGGAGATAATGAAACATACATGTACATTTTTTTCCTTTTCAGTTGGACATTTTTTATCTTAATAAAAATATTTATATAGATTATTGTACAAATTTACTTTCGTATGTACTTCATTCATTCGCAACCTTTCCTCATCCATTTAGCAATACCTTTGTCAGCACAAATTTATCACGTTTCATGCAGCAGCCTTCACGGGGAAATTTAAGACATTCTTAAAATAGAGATCAGCAAACATTTCCTCTCTTGAGGTGGAACAATATCTTATAAACATTCTCCTAACTATTTATAGTTAGGTAAAATAAAAAGCACAGTTGTCATGTAAAATGATCCATTTTAACAGTTCATTATGTAAGCATTTGGAAACAAGAGGATACAGTAATGAAAACATGATTCCAACAGTCTATTGCCAGTCCAGTCTATGCTTCAAAAGAACAGTTACTTTCATTTCTGCCTGAACCAAAAGAAAATATGTACAAAGAAATATATCCGCCTTCAATCAATGAGCTCTAAACCAGAACGTTTTGTCTTTGGCCATTAGTATATACAACAGTGATCACCAATCTTCACCAAATAATGACCTATAAGGCTGTGTCAAAGTCAAAATATATATAACATTTATATATATATATATGCGAGATATCTATAACATGGGTCATATATGTAAACAGACAACTGAAGTAAATACGATTGTACCGAATACAAGCGCTCAATCATTCATTCTTCACTAAGAGATCCGAACTGGCGAGTGGAAATAAATTGAACATATGGTTAAGACAAAATAAGGAAAAGGTCGAGCAAAAGGGAGAAATGTTAGTTGGAAAACTTAACTTGAACCATACATGATCCCTGCTCCGTGAAGTCTTATCATGTGAAAATAATGAAATGTATGGATCAGCAAGCCTTAGCTAGGCTTGTCATAATGATTAATGAAGTCCTCGCTGGTAGATAAGCCAAGTTAACACAGCCTTCCTAAGAACACTGCAGGTATGTAGGGCACAATGGACAGTTGCTGGAGCCATTGTACTGGTAAACTGTTGGATATCCACCGTAATACTGGCTAAACTGAGTACAAGGACCAAAATACACCTGATCAATGGTTAGATTGCTCAACTGATCAAAATGCTGCATCTCTAGGAATTTGTTTTGTGCTTTTTGTTCCTGTTCCATGAGCACTTGGTATGCCAGCTGCTGAATGAGATTTAAAGTCTGTTGACGTTCATGTCCCATCAAACATATGGTACTTTCGTCCACCACTTTGTATAATGTCATCAAATATTCGTATTTCAATTCCTCCTCACCAGTGAAATGGTTGGCAAGATATGCATCCAGTTTTTGTCTTTGCTGGCCTAGATCGCTGAAATCTATGAAAAACCGTGAGCACATATACCTCTCCAAAACACGTATATCCATAGTCTCAGCAGAGGTGTAACCACGAACTAGCAGGTTACAATATTTCAAAAGACCTCCACCACGAATCTCTTCCGGATTTCTTGTTGCTATCAATCTCTTATTCAAGTGGTGCCAAGCTTCTCCAAAATTACCATAAACACTCTCTGCAACCACAGTAGGGTAAAAATGTTCACTCATCGGTGTCTGAGCAATCCCATAGAATGTCATTAAACTATCCAAAATGATCTGGAAAGAGTCTACACTGAATTCAAACTGTCGCTTCATTGTATCCACAAATTTCAGCTCTACATTCTTACCGCTGTTATTGGACAGCGATATCAAACTCCACCGGTCACCGTGTTCATTACAAATTTTCACCAGTTTCTGAACATATGCTTCTTTCAAGCTACAGCTGGTCATGCGTTCTTTGCTCACACCTTTGGGAAGAAAATCAGTCAAACATCCCAAAACGCAATTTTTGATTTTCTGCAGTTCATTTTGGTTTGACAAATCAACCCCAAAAATTAGGTCCAAGTCATTGTAAGGCGGTATTTTAGCATTGTCTGTACCAAGGACATGACTGGCTGCCCCACCATTCAGACGAACGTCTCTAACGTTTACTCCTTCCGAGGTCAATTTCAACCTCACAACTTTAACCAAGTCTTTTAGCTTGATTTCAAGAGTTGGAAAGTTACCTCGGCCATGAATGGGTACAACTTCTTCCATTACCTCGTGAAGACGAACAACTTGTTCATAGCATAAAACCTGAAAACGGTTGGAACCCTCATCTGCAGCCACAGTCGAGTTATTGTTTGCTGTCGAAGACATTTTCCTGTAAAGCAGAGCGTCGTTTAGTTAGTGTTAATGAAAAAAACAGAGAACTTCCCGTAGCTATATATCCCTAACGTCTGTCTTCCCCCTGTATCAGCTACACTGAGCTAACTTTTCTATCCAGACGGTCATTTGATAGAACAGGACCGCTTTACATCAGTGTATACCTACACAGTCAACCACATGGAGCGCCCGTCTCAGTAATTCACTCTTGTACATTTAGAAATTTTAGTCAGAAAACAACCCATACCTGCTGATAAGCCACTTTTTGGGGGTAATAGGCCAGGATAATCCGTCAAAGCCGTCAGCTGACAATCAAAGAATTATGTTTTTGTAGCGGAGGGTTTCTCACTACTTCACAGCTGATTGCTGAAGCTATTTTTAACCTCGTTCTCTGATTGGCTAACCGTTTCACAGCAACGACAGTGAAGCGATCGATATTGTCATCTTTGCTAAGTTATTAAAATACTTGATCTAGAGTGGGCGAATTGCCATATTGATATCTATTTCAGGTTCACATGAAATCTGAACATTTCATCACCGAGGGAAATTTTATAATTGAAGTTAAAATAAAC
Source organism: Mopalia vespertina (assembly GCA_030265115.1). Taxonomy (NCBI): domain Eukaryota; kingdom Metazoa; phylum Mollusca; class Polyplacophora; order Chitonida; family Mopaliidae; genus Mopalia; species Mopalia vespertina. The sequence continues at coordinate 166,870 of JAQQZZ010000016.1, forward strand.
GAGGAAGAGAAACAAAGATTAAGCACATATTTAGTATAAAGTAAAAAAATAAAATAAAAAATAAAAAATAACAGCCTAGCGGAGTATTACATTTAACCAGCTGTCAAAAGTGTATTGCCGACCACTTGTGCTATTAATAAAATATCCGGTTTAAACAAATGTAAAATATCCCTACTCCCTCCAATTACATTAAAATGTGCTTGCAGGTATATTTCTTTTTAGTAAATATTCTGTTAGAAAATAAATTGTCAAAGATCAGTAGGCTATTATATTTACCAATAGGCTATTTAATGATAAATTTAATTTCGATTTCACCTTACAAGTTGGAATGCTTAATCCAATCAAGAATATAGCAGAACGAAATTGTGACCATTACTTACCTATTTTTCCCACTTTAACTTATAAGTTATTGTAGTGCGTAGTTCCGTGTCTCATTCACTCAACGTAATTTCCCGAATATCATGCCCAGTTACAGACAGAACAGGTTGTAGAGTGGTTGTATGCGTATCCCGTGTTTCTTCAGCAATGCACTTTGATATAAATTTAAACTTATATTGGGTAATATTTTACTGCTCCCGACACAATATCCAAGTTGTGAGGTGTTACTGTTACAACTGAAGTATTTTTAGTCTTGTTGTAGGTCTATATCGTGTGCCCACTCTTTTCCTCGCCACTATAGTGTAGAGATATTTACCGATTCTGAGAGCTCGATCCTAGTTTATTCTGATAAAGGCGGCGTGCGTCAATGGGGAATTATAATAATCTATGCAATATATACCATTTCTCGCGATATCAAACTTGTTCACAGCTGCGGGCTATAGCAAAGAAAAACTGCTCCGCATCGATCGACTTTTCTCCCATGTAGTATTTGATGAATGGGCGATCAATGAAATGACATATATGGGCATAGCGGACTCTTTGACAACAGCTTCCAGCCAATCGCGTGTTGGATCTTTCCACTGACGTAGTTCTGACGTCTGCAGTCTATCAACAGCTCCAATGTTCCATTCACTGCACCAGCTAGACTATTGATTCGCCAAACAATGGCGAACTATAATAATATACAAATTATTCAGCTGGATTAAGCTAAGCTAAGGCATGCAGTAAACCCAGTTCAATTCATTTCTACATATTTTCTGTTTGGTATGCTCTGTATTAAGCTGTTTGTCCTCGATAATATAAAAAAAAAGTTGTGTGAATTTTATTCTATTCAGACGTCCCGTCATTTGAATAAATAAAGGAAATAAATATTAACTTTTAGTATTAGTGGTTATCAATAATAATCACTTATTATATAAGTTTGAAAACTGGTTGTTATAATAACTATACTAAAATAACAATACTTAGTACTAATAAACAGATATGTCTTTGCTTTAAAATAACTCCTTGTAGTGTTGTAATGAAAGGATATAACTGCATTTCTGTAACACATTGCTATATCTTCATTGTCATTTTAACCCATAGGTAAAATTGATAATATAGACATCGGACTTCACATATTACAAGAACATCATATAATAACATACCGTCATATAAATACTACACGAACATTATTATATAATAACATACGATCATATATTCATTCAATTATTTTATTCAATTTATATAACTTTTACACGAAGACCATATAATAACATACGGTCATATAAACACTACACGAACATCATATAATAACATACAACCATATAAACACTACACGAACATCATATAATAACACGAGACCAAATAAATAATATACGAACATCATAAATTAACACACAATCATATAAATACTACACGAACATCATATAATAACACGAGACCAAATAAATACTACACGAACATCATACAATAACATACGATCATATTAATACTATACGAACATCGTATAATAACATACGATCATATTAATACTACACGGACATTATATAATAACATACGATCATATTAATACTACACGAACATCATATAATAACATACGATCATATTAATACTACACGAACATTATATAATAACATACGATCATATTAATACTACACGAACATCATATAATAACATACGATCATATTAATACTACA
>JAQQZZ010000018.1:0-11672 GCA_030265115.1 Mopalia vespertina
ATGTAATCAGTGACGAAGCCGACCACGGGTAGGCTCCCTTGAACGGATGTTTACTAGCTAGATACAAGCGTCTGTGGATCATCGCATGATGCATTTTGTTTTTTCTTGGAAAATAATGTATGTCCTGGTTGCCTCATAGTTTCCCTTGCAAAACTTAAATGCATCACATTGTGCTGAAGCCATGCCTCCATACTTTGACTTGACAAAACAACAGAAAATGTGTTTTCAAGGGCTACAGCAAATTCTGGAGGTCACCCAGGCAATAAGTAATTGTCGGAGGCCAGGAGCACTTGATCAAATCCTGCTTCATATTTGTGTATTTTGGTAAACAGTACGGTTACATATCAAATTTTATGACTTATGCACGAGAATTATACGATCTCTACCTGAACCATAGATCATTTATGAGACTACTACCTTCTAAAAATAATAGCTGAAGTCTGATGATCAGCAGTATGGTAATCCAAGTCAGTGACTTCAGATTGTACTTATTACATACATGCAAGGTTTAATACTCGAAGTGTTCAACTATTCGTATGATGACAGTTTCTACTAGTACGGACAGCGCAGACAGTCTGATTTGTTTGAATGGTCTTGAACATTGTATAATAGGGTATTTCATTTATTACAAAAATCTTCCACTGGTTACTCTGCTTTACTACATTTACTAAACCCAGGCGAAACCAGGGAATGGTGCTGTGCGTGGAATGAGGATTAGCAGTCCAACATGGCGTGATGCTCACCTCTAAGCCATGGGCTGCAGGCCCATGAAGCCACCAATAAAAAAGAACTGATATTAAATTCAGGATTATTTTTAAAAAAATTTGGTGCACAAGTAACCACCATCTTGGAAAATATGTGATTTGAATTAGGAAAACTGTCAGACTGCATTTAACTTGTTTGTATGTAGAAAAGCGCAACTGTACCTAAATAAAATGGCGTAGTTTACAAAGCTCAAAGAGGTAACCTATGTACGCAGACAATGAGGAAGAAGTTACAATGTAACTTATATGTAGTTGTACTCCAGAATCATTTTAACCAACGTACTGCCATTCATAAAAGATAACCATAACATACATTAATACTTAGGAATTAGCCAGAAAACAACAAAGAACATAATATAGCATTGATTTGTTTTAATAACAGCATTTCCCTCAAAATCAGTCTGTTCACTGCTCTATACAATTTATATCTACATTTTCCCTATTGCCGATGATGGTTGGAAACCAAACGCATCATCCTGATATTAATGAAGGTGGACTGAAGCTTGAAACTAAATATGATAGAAAGGAACAGATAAAACAGCATATTTTAGATTTTAACTTGCATGTGAAAGCAAACTTAAATATTAGAGGTTTACTATTATGAGAATTTACATTACATTTACCAAGTTACATGATTATGGTAATTTCCCGAATCTTTATATGATTTTAAATATTAAGAGTTCTTGCTTAGACACTGCCTTTAAACATAATTCTGTCACAAATAAAAAAGTTAGAGGATAAAAATCTTTTAAAAATATGCTCGTGCAAGTTTCATTACCAGGAGTATTGGATTCTATAGATCACATTTCAAGAAATATCTCCACTCAACATTCCAGTGGGAATGTGAAAAATCAACATAAAAGATAAATAAAATGTCACTCCAATGACCCTCTTTCCTTAAATGGGGGTTAAAAATATTCCGATTAAAATTTTAGTTTCACAAAGACAGCAGCAGAATGATTCTTTAAAAAAACAAAACAAATGCAAACACATTGCAAAACCAGTCACGCTTAAATTAAAGTTTGGATAACCATGGGAAAGCATTAATGTGACAGGATAAGTAAAAATCTAAAAGATACAGGAGTCAATATGCAAGGTAAGTGTCTCTTTTGTGCTGCAACATTATCAATCCAAATATCCTGTTAAGAGAGGAAAAAAATCCTTTTTTACGTTAACAACTTTATCTAAAATCTTGGTCATTTTTAAGTTTAATAAATAGGTGACAATAACATATTCCTTGTGTATTATACAATAAAGTCGTCTTCTATGTTGTGATGCTTGACCCGGTCTACAGTGTCAACAATAACCCTTGCTGAACAATTTTGGTATTCTTCACAATGCTTAGTGGTGTTGGATGACAGACAGATCACCACAATGATCAGCAAATAGGATCTCTGAAGACCAGAATCATTTCGCCTTACAAGACAAATTGAATAAAACTCTTATCTACATTATATACAGATAATGGGGGCTGATAAACTATGTGTTCTGTGACTTTACAGTGCCTAGGTCCTTGCCAATATTCTGACTAGTCAACTTAAAAAGTTACGTGCTTGTCCACTGAATAGTGACTGGACCACCTAAGCGCCTGCATGAACACCACTTGAGCAGACAAAACACTTACACGCACATTTGAACTGTTTGGTATCCATCACTCCTTTTAGTCAGAGGTTGCCAAGTTAATCTTGGCATAAAAGTCTTAATAATGATAAAATGTTGATGTACATGAAACAAGTCTTGATGATGAATGTTCACAGGCTCATTTTGGCAACGCACAGAGCAGTACAGTTTACTTCTACAAAAACATCTTACTCTGTGGCTTGAACAGGCACTGACATATTAAAAATGAACTGTTTTTAGAATAAAATCCAGCTTACTAAGTCACATTTACCATTTTCATGGTAAAAATACTAATAGTCACAATTACCATTTATGTTTTGGTAAAAAATAACGACTGATACATATAAAAGATTATATATTTATCAGCCCAATACGAGGAAGGCCATTACTGCGAAACCGGGATATACCGTATTAATATATTAGGAGATCATGTCTTAATGTTAGACCTTGCTATCCTGCACATTGTCAAGACATTCACACAGTATCCAGTGGAGAATCTGGGAGAATATAATCCATCCTTCCAGCTTCGTTTGACCACCCCGTTCCTCATATATCACACATTGGCTTTCTCAGGTTATTATTGCGACGTGCCTAAACCACAGCTGCTTCCAACACAACAACATATAGCACGCGAAACCTGACTGAAGCTTGGGACAGCTATCAACTACATCACAGTTACACAGTTCAAACCAACACTTGCCTAACACAAACAAATTTATGTTAATGGCTAACCACTGGACTTTGTTGTACACAAACACCAACCATTGGGGAGTCATCTCCCCTTTCTGTGCCTGTTCGTGAATGCTGACTACCAGCTTCTGTTAGAGTTAAATTGCTATTATTAGAAGTCAAACTGAATGGGAAGCCTGATGAAGACCAGGCATTGTGTTGATGTCCATACTGAGCAGCAGGATAGCCAGCCAGCTGCATATTAACTGAGCCCCCTAACTGAGGTGGGTCCATACTAGAGTGAATGGGGCCTGACCCAAGTCCCACATGTGGCTGCGGGCCAGTCGCCTCCACAGACATAGACGATGAAGACGCTGATCCTGCATTATGAATTTGTCTCGGGCTCATATAGGATAAATTTGGGTCTCCTGGCGTACCAGAGCTTAACGGTAAACTCTGTGAACTGGCATGCATGTTCTGATGTGAAAGATGATTGGCAGGAAGATGGGATGATGTGAGCGGCGAGTGATGCTGTTGTTGTGCGGACTGTTGGGAATGGATCTGGCGTTGATGGTGATGTGAAGAGGAATGTGAGTGTGACCCGCGGGACCCGTTGCTGTGACGCCCCGGCTGCACGTTATGCACCTCAGAATTCCATGTGTACACTTGCTGGAGAGGGTGATGCACTCTAGGCGGTAACTGTTGCTGCTGTGATCCAGGACTCTCACACTCCATGGTGGGATACTGCACTCCTCCCTGGTGAGCTGAATGCGAGTGCACATGGAGTTGGGAGTGGTGTTGGTGTGTAGGGTCGGACCGTGCTCGACCACTTCCAGCTGAACTTACTGCAAAGACACAAAACAAAACAGGTTATTATTATTCTATACTTATTGAAAACAGTTTGCATGAACATCGAGAAGCCAAGCCAACATTAACAAATAAAGATTAACTTTTAATAAAGATTTTAATATTTAGCCTTTAGTATTTATATTACAAGCAGAGAGACTACAGTGTCAGTCCACTTTAAAATATATCGCTTATAGATTGTGGGTTTATTATGTCTTTTTTCTTGCAATTTTCTTCTTGTTGTAATTAAATTATTTACACCATGATTGAGATATATAATAAAAACAGAACTATATAGACTGACGATAGAATAGAAAGCAAGAGACAACAGAGCAACACAGAGACAAGTAAAAACACAGACATGTTACTGAATAGTGAGCAGTGAGCCAATCATATAGTCTGAGGGTCTATAGAAGTACTGTGACTGTAGGAGAATAGGAATAATGGAGTAATATTACTGAAGTCAGACCTAGGGCTGTTGTAACACTTGTCTGGCCAGTCACTGTCATCCTCTCACCCTGTGGATATGACCATTTCAAATTGACCCCTCACTCGGTTTATTTCAAATAGGTTCACTGCTTTCCCTACAATGTAAGGCAGGGCCAAAATGCACTAAGAGAACCGACAGTGAGGAATTTGGATTGTTCGACAGGTAAATAACAAAAGTAAGAGAGACAGAGTGATGTTCAACCTAACACAGCTAATATCACAGAGGCAACTGGGTAATTAAAACACACTGACTCGGCAACTAGAACACAACCAACACCAAGCCAGAAAACTGCTACAACTTCATCAAAAAAATAAAAATGTTCAAGTCAAAACTGACTATATAAGGGAAGAGACCGAACTGACAAGTGCTGACTAGGTCACAAGGAATCACATTTTAGCATTGCAATGAAGTAAAAAAAAAAAACGTAGAGTATTGGGAATTGGGATGATTAGACTGAGGTTTTACAGAGTTAAATATGAAACTAGCTCACTGTCACACCTGTGGGACTGGATACACTATTCTGTTCCATTGCAGGACTTGTGGACGTACTGTTCGACGTATTCGTTGATTCGTCTGTTGTCTTCTTAAAGAAGTTATGCTGCAGAGCATAGTAAGGTGTAATTCTAGTCTTTGGATCAAAGTCTAACATTCTAAGTATCAAGTCTTTAAACTTGAGATAATCTGCCACAGAATGCCCAGCTTCTCCTGCACGCCTTCCACCAGGACCACCATTCTCTGCACCTATCACATCATGGAGTTTTCTTGAGCCAGGTGACTTGTACTGAAACACACACACAAACAAATACACATGAGATCTTCTAACTTGACAATTATAGCTGAAGTGCTATCAAAATAGATGCATTCATTCCAAGAATATAATTAACTAATGTCTTGACACAACATTCTTTACATGTTGTAGGATACAAAAAAGACTTTCTTGTCTTTAATTCTAACAATTTCAATTGGAAGTTGAAAATTTGATTGCAAAAAATATTAAGCATTCAAAATAAGTTAAAAAATGTACTCCACAGCAACTTACTTTCTTTCCATCTTTTGGCTTTTTACAAACATATGTTCCATCCTGTAATTGATCAAAATATCGCTTCACTTTGGTTGCTTGATCCAGAATGTTTTTTGGAGGCATTCCTAATACTTCTACTACTTTCATCATCTGGTCAAACTAAAAGAAAACAAGGGAATAAGATTTACAAAAATCAAAATAATAGGACATTAAAATGAAAATACTAAAAAAGCAATCAAATTCTGTCACTTGAGGTAAGACCTAGTGATCTTTAATTATTTTTAATGTCACACATTTTAAAACCAAGAAACATTTTCAATGCTGTTAAACATACTTGAACCTTGTTTTTCATTTGAATACATCGAGGATAATTCAGTACATATGGAAAAGAGAACTTTTATATAAAGGTAAACATTATATACAGGCATCTTAGTGCAAATTATTGGGATAGGTACAGCCCGGATATTAGGAAGACACTGTTTTTCACATCTCTAGTAATAAACAAGTCTGTTGATTTACAACTTCTGACAAGCTAGCCTTAACATAAGTTGGTCCTATCAACGAGATCTAGTAGACACATCAAATATCCCAGGTGTGTATCCTGCTTTGAGAATCAGTTGTTTATAAACACTAACTTTCTTTAATAAGCAAGCCACAAGTACAATTTTATCATACATTTAGCCGTCTTGCAGATGGTTAGACCACGACAATATAAGAAACTAGTTGAAACTACTCACAAAACTTATCAAATACCATATATAAATTAATTTAGATTAATATCTCACTTCCATGGAAATAAAATGTTTGTTAGATCAGAGTTTAGCATCGTAATTAATCACTTAATTGGTGAAGGAAAGCACCCAGGAAGGCACAGAAAACGGTTACAAGATAATCACAGTACTCAAAATGGGATGAAGTAATGCAAATTGCGTAAATAATGATCAGTGCATCCGTCACACATGAACGATTTTGGACTTTTGCATTAAATTTTTTTGCTTAAAGTGCTACATTCTGAAATGGTTATTTCTGGCTGTAGAACAATTTATTACAATACTAACCCTTCATTTTCCAGATAGTTAATTTCACTTTTCAGACAAACAGACAAACTAGATGGGTTTGACATACCTCATTTGAGCCAGCAAATAGTGGTTCCCCTGTGTGCATCTCAACAAGAATACAGCCTAAACTCCACATATCTATAGCCAGGTCATATGGAATGCCTAATAGAACCTCGGGAGAGCGATAAAAACGACTCTGTATATACTGATATATCTGTCAACGAATAAAACACAAAAAATTAAAAACTAATTACAGTAAATTATCATCCATACAAATGAAATCATGTTGAACATACACAATGTTCCAGTGTCAACTTCTATATGTGTACATCGGTTTATTTGTAATCTGTATTTTCCTGGAAACTCATATTCTTTGTTTCGATTAGTGCGATTTTGAAGTTATAAATAGCAGAAGCATACATAAACTAAATATTCTAAAAACATTTTCAAAAACATACATGGACTAGCCTGAAAAGTATAATGATACATGTACAACTTCAAAATATGATGTTTGTTGGACTGGGGTTAAACATCTTACTCAAGAGTATTTCACTTATTTGATGAAGGATTGTCCATTTCTCATTCTGCTGTTATACAAAAATACAGTGGATAATCACGAGGGATTACAAAGCCAGTTCCGCCTTGTGTGTCTCCCTAATATACTTGAGGCCAACAGGAGGACTTGATCAGGTGAGCAGTACTTTAAAGGAAGATCAATAATCCATCGCACTGACCACTGGTCAAAAAAGTTGTGATCAAAATCCATTTTAATCAAGATGTGCTTATACAAACTAAAATTTACCCTACATATACTAGAAATTAAACAGAAGTGTACAAACAATGTAATGCAAATCAACCCTGCTGTAAATATAAATATGTATACATGTACATTACAAGCCCATTCTTTCATTAAACAATAAATTTCTCTTAATGGTTTGCAAACACATGATATACCCGTTTTTCTTTTCTGATAGGGTAAATGCAACTATTGTACATTTAACTATCCCTAGTCACCAATCATACACTAGATTTAAAAACCAATACAGAAGATTGAAGCAAAATACAGGAAAGAAGGAAATATAACTTTCAAATAAAAATATGTAATATTGAAGCAAAAATGTTAATTTTTGTCTGTTGGGTTTAAAATTCAAAGAGTTGAAAGACATTTACTTGTTAACCTGTAAGTAGATTTGTCAGTGAAATCTATCATGCATACTGTTTGATTGGGGTTTAACGTCTAAGTCCGTGGTATTTCACTTAAATGATAACTATTATCCACTTCTCACAGGACAAAATAAATAAACTACAAACAGATCTGCTTCAGGTTGCCCCTTATCTCCGAGAGCACCAAGGAAACAGGAAGATCCCTCTGCGAAAATACTTGAGATACTGGCACTACAGGCAGCTTATGCCAGAGCTGAGAGAATGCATGAAAGCAGGGTAGAGCTCTCTGTTTGTAGTAGAATTTTTTTTTCGCATATAGAGATCCTTTTATTGGCCCCACAAGAAAGGATTGTTTGTTTGATTGGGGTATTACACCGTCTTTAAGGTTATTTCACTCACATGACAGTGTGCTAGCCCAAAAGGTGAAGACAAGCAGCCTTGACAACACCCAGCCCTCCACCCCCACAAGAAAGAAAGATTGTCCGTAATTTAATAAACTGATAATACAATATATACCTACTCAATGCAGACCAACTTGCAGTATTCTTGAAAAATTGCCACCGTAACACAAGATTAATGTGTCATTTGGCAAATTACGAGGGTTGTATAACTGTATTCCCTTACAGGGTTACTACTCAAATTTACTAAAAAAAAGGTAAGATTTCGTATACCCCGTTTTTAAATACCTAAGCAAAATCAAATGATGATAAACTGATAATAAGTTTCAGTAGACCAAAGTCTTTCAATAGTTTCCATGAATACAAAATATATGGTTACACCATAAAAATTAATACAATGATTAAAAAACGGTACTTACCCTCTGTCCTAAACGACAAGAGCTCCCAAAATCCACTATTTTTATAGCACTTCTCTTTGGGTTACACAATAAAATGTTCTCTGGCTTTAAGTCACAATGAATTATATTAAGTTCAGGTGTCGCCAAAAATAATAATGCTGTACACAATTGCTGGGCAAATTTTCTTGTAAGATTTAAGGACACTCCCCTAAAGCTGGTGTTTCGTAACAAGTCATATAGATTGTAGGAAAGAAGTTCAAACACTAAACACAAATGATTCCGGAACATAAAATGCCTCTTGAGTTTAACTGAAAAAGATAGAAAAACGTCTTAAAAATATCTTATAAAAAGGTTTATTTGAAACAGTGAATTCTTGTACTAGGTATAATTACTACAAATAATGATGTCAACATGTTTTTCATCTCAGAATATCAAATTACCTTAATAAGCAGTTCAAGAAAACTTGATGCTGTATTACCTCACATTGCGAAGTAAAATAAATAAAGTAGAAGAAATTGTTCATACCTATGTAATACTTATTCTCTGCATCATGTTTATTCATGAGCTCTAATAGCCTCACTTCTATATGGGCTTGGTTTAAGAAAGGTTTTTTATTCTTGATGATCTTTATAGCCACCTGTTCCTGGTCCATATGGTCATAAGCTTTCACCACCTGAAGTCAATCAACAATAAGGTTACTATGGTCTAATATACAGGAACAAAGGCAAGCATTTGAGCATTACTGCAACACAGTACAATTCATAACAGTTGACAAAAACAGATTGTTTTAATAGTTTGAAAGATTACTCAACATTACTTATATTCAATGTTATCTTATACCTGTGACACTGTAGGTCATACATAGAAGGGCTATGTTTTGCATAGATTATTGCAATAGACATTTGAAGAGGTTTTACCTGACCAAATGACCCCTTGCCAATGAGAGAGTCAATCTCGTAACGGTCCATCCATTTTTCCCCAGGATTAACGATGTAATCATGGTTAGCGTCGTCATAGCCATCATTGTACACCTGTACATTGGAGCGACCTTTTTTGTGGCCCGATTCATCCCCCTGAGCTACCTGAGCCCTTCTCTTCTTTTTTGCATAGTACACCTGAAAATACACAAAAAAAGGCATGGATGTTTATAAATATGAGACCTTATTCAGACAGGGTCCATGAGTGTCCAGAAGGACCAATGACACAATTCTTAACGTTGGAGAAATCTGAAAAAGTGTTCTTTTAATGTTTTCAAACTAAATGATTTGATAATCAACTTGTAAATCACTTTCACAGCTTATTAAAATGCTGCTAGTATTTCTTCACATATTCAATCGTGGTAGACCTGCATGCCAATTGATTTCAAACTATACCACATCATAATTATTTAATTTGGGAAGACTATTTATTCCTGTCAAAGGAGTGAGTGGACACCAAGTAATCAAAATCCTGTATGTCTAAATGAATTCTGGTTAGTCCATATTTAACAGGCTCTGTTTATGATGGTAGTTTACCTGTGGTTTGGGGACTGCAGGATGGTTTTAATGAATGTTGACAAGGTTTTATGAAACCCCTACAATTGTCATAAAAAAAAATCCTGAAAGGCCAATCAAAGAAATGCAATTTCAAGCCTGATTTTAATTTTGATGGGAGTATCGACAGTTATCAAATTCTCAACCTGAACAACCATGCCGCTCATGTTAAAATTAAAACTGGACCAATTACTTAAATCTTATAAAACACCCCTTATGAGTAGTCTAAATGGGAAGGTCATGAAAAGGAATTGTATATCCCCAGGATGTTAAATGTAGGTCGGATAACAAGTAGAAAAAATTATATATAAGTGGTGGCATACATGAATTGAGACCCACCCACACACATCTGTGAGAGAAAACATGAAACAGCTTTCTCTCAGCTGAATATTCATTAACAACTTCTCTTTTGCCAGGCTCATATTGATTGCCCAGGCCCTTGTCAGGCATTAGCTCTGCCTCAATTAGGTCAATTCCAGTCAGGGAGAAATAAAAAATGAATAAGAATGCCTAAGGAGTATAAACTTGATGCAGCGGTTTCCACAGTGTGCTTATCCTGTGTCTGATTCAGGGTTAGCTACATGTAACTGTTCTAGACAATGTCATTTGTAGATTTGCAGGGAAAGTGAACCACATGTAAGATGTGCTAGAATTGGGTAGGTAAGGAAGTGGCCCAGCTGTGTACTGGATATGGTCCTATGTTCAGTTCAGCTGTCCTCCACATGGCCTAGTTCTCACAGCCCGGCACCCTCCCTACCGGCAGCCACTCAATATGCACAGCCCTACATCAGGTCAATATGTGCGCCCCCAGACCCATTCCTGTTGCTATAGCAACAATGGGAAAACTGCACAGCCTCATTCCCTTCCCCTAGCAGGAGGCAAGCACCAGTTCACCAGAGGATATTTCAATTAAGCTCTCATTTATTGTCCCAGTCATTTTTTGTCAGCTGGTAGAGACCATGCAATTGCATATCAACCTAATTCATAATCCATTGAAACTGCAATGGGTTAATACAACTAACATGAAAAAAAATGTATTGAGCTGTCATTCAGAAAAGCCAGGAAAATATTCATTATTTAATTTAGTTATATAACATTAATGGTATGTCATGCCCGGTGGAAATTGACTTTATGAAAGCAAAGGACAATGGCCTTCACTTTCAGGAGCCAGTAAAACCAATGAAGCGACTACATCACAATGCGAGATTCAACAGCAGCCCAGCTGTCTTTATCGATTCCTTCAAAGGCATTGGTTGTTCGTCTGGCTGGGTAAAAGAGTATTTTGTCTGCTGGAGCTGTTGTGCTTAAGCAGATCTGACAGACGGAATATGGTGGCTGTATTGAGCAGGGTTTGGGAGGCCACAGTTATGTCAACACATCTCTCTGCAGGCTACTGCATACAAAAGGCAACTATAGCCTGAAACAGCATCATAACAGCATAACAAACTAGCTCTTCTGAGCAGCTTTATACTAAAAAACCAGACGTGCAGTTATGGCCACAGGATATCTTTAGAAACCTGCACGTGACCAAGTAAATTATCTGAATACCAGAGATATCCAAGTAAAGATACTGCTTGTGTGTGCAAGGCAAAGCCCAGACAAGCTTAGCATTATAAGAAAAAGAGATTTCTTAAAATGGACAGCAGTTGCTGGCTGATGCTCCTAACTGCATCATCATTACGTGTTTGAGTGGGCAGGTCCGGTGGGATATG
>JAQQZZ010000018.1:11772-23194 GCA_030265115.1 Mopalia vespertina
ATCAACAATAGATTACACACTTCATTCTACCTACACACACTGGACAGGTGAAGAAATAAACACTTCAGGAACAGATCGAATAATTTAATTATTCCAGAATACATGTGCATTCTCCACAGACAGAAGAGCATATTTCATCAAACTAAGTTCTTCGTGGTCAAAAGATTGCACAAGTCTTTCCCCCTAATTATTTTTAAAAATATTGAAATATTAATAAGTTAATATTAGCAGTACATGCATCCGCGGGCTTAGGCAAAGGGGTGTTCACCCATCCAAATGGACATCCTGAATTGAGTAATTGTCTGATTTGGACAACCTGTTTTAAGAAACTTAAACATGCTGCTGCAGTTACTTAAAAAGTGAAGCAAAATTACCATTTTGGACACCATACTTTTGATTTCTGGCTAAGCCCCTGCATGCATCAATGCAAACCATGCATTTAAGGGCTCTTATACGTCAGAAAAATACTTCCTCCTTTATGCCTAAATTGTCTGGCAGCATACCACAACAATATATTGAAACACTGTTGATGCAATTACTCACAAGTTAGAAAAACATGAAATCTGGTAGCTATAGCAACAAAATGCAATGGTACACATATAAACTATTTTGAGGACGTGTATCTAGGGTACATCACTCTACCAAGAACATTACAGTCTCAAACCAAACACTAGCGGATAGCTACTGATTGCAACCAACACCTTTTACACCACAGCATGTTTTTTGGCTAGGCAGATATTCTTTGGAAATTTTCATATTAAAAAAACACACAGAAATGGTGATCCAGTTGAATTGAATTGAAGCCTTGAAGAAAAGACAATTTTTTTGTCCTTTGCACTGGACAGTGATATTTTCTTACTGTCTACTCATTTAAAATTTGTTGTTACCTTATGATGTATTTTAATATGCTTGGGGAGTACTATTATCTTAAAGTTAATATGAGAGGACATACCAATAACAAATCTGGAAATTATGATCATGTACAAAGATGACCAAGGTGCAATTTGCTATAAAAGAGTCATTTTATGAATATATTTTAAAACTTTTAAAACTAGGACAGGTTTTACCAAAACAGGTGCAACAAGGCTATTGTATAAAAAACAAATACATGGTTTCATTGAGCTCACACAGCGCTGTGGCTTTTACCAAGTTCACCTGTTTAAAAAAATATGTATGCACAACTTGTTCTCTACATATAACTACACGTAATTAGGTTGCTTGTAGAAATCCTTTTTCTGCCAAGCCAAGGTACAAGGTTATAGGTACAAGACTGCAATTATGGATTTTCCCACCTGAGACAACCCTTGGTTGAAGTAATCAATTTAAAACTGATTATAATATATTCAAAACAAAGAAGCACTTTTTATCTTTCTTCCAAATACATATCCATGGAAATGACTTTATGATGGAAAGTAAATTTGTGAATAAGCTTACGTTATTAACTATAGCTTCAAAGATATGATGGAAAATGATAAAACATAATGTGATACCATGCCACAAAACACACTTTGTATTCAATTAAATCTCACCTCATTGATATGTTTATATGTTTTGATAAGATCTACGCTGAGTTTGCGTAGGGGTGCTGCACAGGGGTCCCGAAACGAGGTTGGAATACGGTTCTGCATGGCCGTCATCTCCTGCTGCTGATCTGCCATGACGGACACTAATGGGTCCGCACGCACTAGCTGGTCGTACACCGACGTGACATGCCGATTTTGGTACAGCTGTCCTAAAAAAGAAAGAAAACATTATAATGAAAACAACTGAATCCAAAAATGTTCAGTGTAATTTGCTTCTTAATTGATTTAGTCAAAAAAGTAATGCTCATCTGTAAAGAACAAAGACCAGTTATCCAGGTGGGAGAAGAGGATTAAATAAACCTCCAAGATATTTTTTAGTAAAAAGTTGTTCATAACCTTTCTCAGAATTTATCTGTCTTCTTCATGTAACTTGACAGTTTTATAGATTACCTACAAAAGGTTTGATCCGACATAATTTCTCTCACTGTCTTAAACCATGATATTAATATTAAACTGCATTGCAAATTTCAGCATCAAGAAAAAAGTCCCACTACCCAATTGTAACGTACGTGAAATATGATCATCATTTGAATCAAGGTTGATTACACTTACAGTGTATATGTTTTTTTAATTGGGGTTTAACGTCATACTCCAGGGTATTTCATGTATATATATGCAGGCCTGTGCTATAATCTTTTCCGGCATAACCTTAAATCGGTCCTCTAAAATTTTGTGAGAAAACCAAACATCTCCATTTTCCCCTGGTTTGCTGATATTTTTAATACGTAAATGTGCCTTTGTGAACAATATAGCAAAACTGCTTTAGAATACAATCTTCATTGATAATTGGGTCACATTCTGATGGCAAAATGCAAATTTAGACCAAGACTGCAAACAATTTGGGAAACCTATAATCAGTTATCCTAAATTCAGTTTGCATAACCATTGGGAGACTCCGTTCTGACCGTTCTCCTCAACAGCACAGGCCTGATATGATGTCGAATTATCCACTTCTCACCCTGCCTTGCTTAAATGGGTTGGACAAACCGAGAGGAAACTTGGTAATAACTACCCCCGCAATCACCGGAGCAACATCGCGTGACTCCCTCATATACCCGATGTCAACCAGGGAAATTAATTTTTTTTTAATGGTACATTGAAGAAAGAACAGTTGTGAGACACACTAGCCATTTAACTAAGCCGGCTGGTCACTTACAATGTAGGACCAACAATTAATAACCTTTTACATGTATTATCTGCCATGTGAACAGCTTAATCATTTAATAATTTCTACATATCTATCTTTTTCCAAAGCACATTTTTAACTGATGAAAACAATCTTTACTTGAAATGACTAAAAGTGGTTTTTTATATCACCAACATCTCTAAATGACACTCAAATTAGCTATAAATTAATAAGCTACCTTTGACAAAATAGCCCTATAAAAGTGACTTTGACATAAACAGAACAGACAATGAACATAGGTTTAGCATGTCCTTAAAACCGAACTTTAATGGAAGTTGCATTCACAGTTGGTTGGCTGTTTGTTTGATTGGGGTTTAACCTCACACATAGGTTATTTCATTCAAATGATGGTGTGCCAGTCCAGGGTGAAGAAACCTCCCTCAATGACAGTTGCAACAAACAAAACCTAGACTGGACAAACACAGAACACAATACAAAGAATTGACAAACAGATTAGTTTCCTGTTCCCCTTTAGCTCCTACAGCACCAGGGCAACCGGAAGCTCCCTTCAACCATCCGCCAGGCAAAGTTGATATGGATCCATATACCATTGTCATTCCAGTCAATATTTTAATACAGTACACTGCTGTTCAAATCGCGAATCATATTTCATTCATGTGAAGTTTGTTAAAAGACATAATGTACTCTTAAGAATGTGGTTCCCTGTGGATTCTTTGTATGACTTTAATAATAAAGAATTTGCAAACAAATGTATTTTAAATGTACTGACATAAACGGAATAACCTTTATAGAAGAAAATCATTATAAAATTATAAATGAAAGCCAATGCTGTGTGGGCTGAATGAAATTGAGAAGACAGAGACATTAAGAAGTAGAATGTATTATACCTGTGTGGTAGGCAAAGATTGTGTATATAGCTACACATGTAAAGTCTAGGAAGTAGTTTCTGACAGTCAATCATTCAAGTTAAGACATGCTCAGAGTACACAATGCTGTCAGGACAGATTTATGAATGACTGGTAAAGCAAGCACTGGGACACATATTCAAACATGTGTCAACTTGTAGCTAAAAAAAATCCCCCAGATTTTAAGTACTTTATCATTTAATATTTATCGACAATGGAAAGTAGGTGTAAAGAAAACACATTATTGAGTTACGTACATGTACAAAATTCCCATATCGCAAAAGGCAAGCTGATACATGTGCTTTTCTCCAAGTCAAAATGAAAAAAAAAACCGAAACCTTGTGAAACTCATATTTGACCTGTAACTTGTCAAAATTGAGAGAAGCCTTTTGATTTGAGGTGTGTTGCACCTGAAAATTTGTCGGCAAAGTGACACTGTAAACACCCCATTTCTATGCTACACTTGGTTTCAACAATGTAAAATCAGTTTCCAGACATTGCACCTTACGGTATAAGGTCACTGTGAATGGGGAAGGGGTTTAGCCAGAAATAAAAAGCATGGTGTTCAAAATGGTAATTTTGCTTCACTTTTTAACTAACTTGGTGTCCAATTTCTACCTATCTCCTGCATGTTAAAACATGGTTTTCAAATGAGGCAATTATTCAATTCAGGGTGTCCAAAGGACGGGTGGACACCCCTCTGCCTAATCCCTTGAAATGGGGTGTTAATAATGGTGGCTGGAAATAGACTACACCTGAGAACTTTTGAACATTGGGCGCACAGTTCAGAAGGCCTTTAAATGTATGTATAAACTTGGGGGTTCAATCCACCTAAGCTTTACAAAAAACAAAGTGCAAAAATTGTCTACAGTCTAGAGGCAGACTGAGGAGTAGTAGACGTAAAGTTTCATCTCATACCATTCATAGAGAAGTAACAAGTTGTCTAGAAGTATCTTTACTGGTCTCGGACCTGCAGACCAGTGCAAACTTTAATCCCTGCATGATGTGTGGGAATGGCTAAATATTGGGCAACATAATCATAGAACACTATACTGAAGAAAAGGTGTTACATGTATTCTCCCTTAAATGAAAATATTTGAATTATCAATTATTATTATTAAGGTTGCCTATTTTGGTTATAAATGCAATAATATGTGCAAATATATTGTAGATTGCTAAATGCCATTAGCATAGTTAAGGGAAAGTTTCAACTATTACACTTGAATATTAATTACTGACTATAATGATCAAGTATGGCTTATAATACTAACACTAAATAGTGGTCCCTAATTCAGCTTACTGAGCAATGGTTAAGTTTGTTTGTTTTTTTATGGAGAAAACTAAATCATTTATGTTTTGCGCACAATGCCAAATAGTAGTCATATGTTATTCTTGTTATTCCACACCTGATTCCAAGTGGCATCTCCAAAACTTTAAGTAATTAGATTTCAAACTTGGAATAATGTGCTCAAGATCATACATGTGTTTTACTCGATACAAGGGGCACAATGTGATAACATACATGTACACATGTAATTAACCTAATTACTCTTTTGTGCAGAGTATTAGAGTAATATATAAAATGGACAATGTATCACTTTGGGGAGTTTTGTATTTATTTGAAGCGATTTAAATGTTTTGTAACTTCACCTTCAAGTCTGTGCTGTTGGGGGAGAACGGACAGAACGGGGTCTCACCATGGTTCTGCAAACTTAATTTAGGAGGACCGATTTATGGGTTTCCCAAATTGTTTGCAGTCTTCCTCTGTTACATTTGTGACACAGTCTGTCTTATGCATGTATATATAGTCAAAATATATATAATATGTTGAGAAGATCTGTCAATCTTATTCTGAATGACATTTTCATGAATACCTGTCAAGCAAATCATCTTCAGCCAAAATCTAATGGGAGTCATGTGACTATTCATAAAACATGTGTTACCAGATAATAATTAATTTTAATATTTAAATAATTAATATAGAGAAGGAAAAATTTGCATACCTCCACCAGGATTAAAAACAGGGCCTTTGGCTCACAAGGCAATCACATCCCTGGGTCATCGACTGACCCAAAGAGACAAACTTTTCCAGAACCAAAGTTAAAGGCTGTTAATATCTTTATATGTGTCTTGTGTACATTGATACCAAAACCAACTAGGTTAGTGAAGTTAAAATTAGCACAAAGTCATGTGTTTGCTTTATATATTTCTAAAACTTATAAATATATACATATATTTACATGTATACCATTAAAAATTACATGTATTGTTAGTGCACATTATGTTTGTTTGTTTGCAAAGAAACTAAGGTAACATGTATCAAAATGTTAAAATGTTAGTACCAGTATGGCCCTCTGATACACATTAGGTGTGGTAGAGAAAAAAATTTAAAAAAATTACACAAGCTGTTGCAGATGTGTAGAATATAAATAATATAGCTGAATATGTTGCATGATACAGACTTTGTGACTCAACCTACCAAAACCTGTAGGCCTGTTCATAAGGAAAACAAAGCCAAATCTATCCCCTCAAATCAAACTGTAATTAAGGTATTTACTTCAAACATTTGTACATATTTAAAGCTGATGACATCATCCAAAAACAAAAGTGAATTCATACAAAAATGTAACAATTTTGCGGTGATGGCACAAAGTTGCATTTCATAACTATGAAATATATAATTACAAATGTAAGGTAATTGCAATTATAAGTCATGTAGATGTTATCTCAAATATCCAATTCTTTAATAAGGTTTAGGTCCTCAGATAAACAGTCATGACCTGGCTATTTACAGGACATGAAATCGTGAAAACTGAACGTCTAATTACCGGCTGCTTAACAGACCTGATAATAAATGAAGATCTGTTATCTAAAATAGTCTTAACACTGTGACAGATCAAAATAAAGACTGATACACATGTTTGCATCATATTGTGTACATCTTTATTGAGTCTGGTATAAAACTACAGTACCTGGTTCAGAGTTGTTTGATGCGGTCAGTTTTTACTACTGGTGCCTGACTTAAGATTGTTCATGTAATTCCTGTACAATCGGCAAAATTTGTGAAGTATTACTGTTGTCTAAACTCTGAGTGTGTTGTCCCATAATTTCCCCCAAAAGTATTTTTAAAACTGACATGTAATGTTGCCTGTTATTTTTATTATAAATAATTCAACTTGAATCATCATTTGTATGAATTTATCAAATTTACAAAAAATGACAAACATAAGTATACAAGATATTAGAAATAGTTCACAACTCCTAAAATTGAAGAAGTTTCACAGTACATGTAGATCAACACTTGTTTAACTGAAAAGATACTGACAAGTTTTAAAATACAAATGCTGCAAGAGCCCACATACTTTTTCCTTCAACTCAGATATCTCAAAAAGTGTGTGCTAAATTCAACAGATGATGCAATAGGAGCCCCTACATGTAAATGCCATCTTTCTCAGTCAACCCAGCAGTAGGGTCCTCTAAATTACATCTTTATATCTGATATGGTCAAGACATGTGCATTACCAATTTGACAATTTATAATCTGTACCATATTAGTAATTCTGCACCCCTCTAACTAACCTTACCATTAGTTTCCAAATTCCCAGACGTGAAAATGAAAAGATTATTCTAATTTTGCAGACAGATGATTCCAATAGTACATAAATTTGTTTAAACAATTTGCTTACCAGCAATGGGTTGTGTCATAGAGCACTATGATGGGAGGATCAATCCACTAATTTGTTTCAGGCCATTTTTTTTAAGTCAACCCAACAGGGCATTTCAATGACTTGAATGTCATGACCACTGTTACATTTCATGGAAACACTGAATAGAAGCAAATTACTGAAATTGTCCGAAACACAGGATTGGTATCAGGTGATATAAGATCCAAATAAACCGTGTTGCTCTTTATCGGTACATCATTTCTAGGGAGTCCTGTATCCAATGCCGAGATGGGATATAGAATGTGAGATATACATTTCCTTTAATAAATCACAATAGTTGACATGCAGAGTTGTATATGGTATCTGGCTCATTAAAACAAGATCTGCTTTGACATGTACATGTGCAACTGGACTGGACAGGATATCAATGCTGTTGAAAACTGATTAGACCACTTGCTGTGCAAGATCAAGTGTACTTTGACAGGTGACAGGTAAACACAGTTCCTTTCTAAAATCTTTTCAGCAAAAAGTAGACAAGAAAAAGAACTCTGCTGGGGGTAAAATCTATTAAAATACAACAGCTGTTAATTTTATGTCTGAGACAAACATGTTGACTGACATTTTTGTTGGCCAACAGGGCAAAGTACATGCACAGCATTATAAACATAATGGAGTTGTCTAATAAATAAATATTCCAGTTACAGAATAGTTTGAAACGAAAATTATTATCAAAAAAATTTGGTTAGTTCACGTTATATTTCAACTAAACTGGATCTGATGAAAATATTTGCATCTTTTGAAAATCAAATAAGTTACAACACCAGTATATTTTAATTGACTTGCTTAAATTCTAGTATTTATGATAAAAGAGTTAACATTATTTGATCCAACTCTAACATGTAACATAAATTGAAGGTCAAAGTTCATATGATCAGCTGATATAAACATGAGCAAACTACATGAACCCTGATCACAAGTCCAATACACCCACAGCTGAATGCATACTCTTTAAATACAGATAACAAAAACCTGTCAAATTTGTCGTCTGGACAAAAGTGTCCACCAAAATAAACAATTGAGCAAAATAATCATACAAAAAATCTTAAAGATAAATGTTTTATTCACAAAACAAGTATCCTAAATGACAGCTAGTGTTATTATGTAAGGTAGAACATGTGACCTCCATAACAGCCTAAGAACTAATATCATTAACATAATGCACTCGGACTTCACAGGAATTAAAACACAGATAGCTTATCAAAAACATATTCTGAATCTAACAGAATGGATATGATAAACATGTAAATGTAAACATGTAAGACTGAACAGAAAAGAATTTGAAAACATAACAAAATACATACTTGCTTTGATCACAGCCATACCGCCATTATAAGGGCTTGCCACTGTTTACAGTCTGTGTTGTGATCATGTGACTAAGCTAAAAATAGACAGCTGCCAATCAAGACACAGTTATGTGACTCACCATTTCCATTGGCTGGTCGCTTAAATGTGAACCAATGAAATTGCTCGATTTCCAATCTAATGTAGGCCTGTTGCTGTGGAGCATTTCTATATTTAGCCTCCATGTACAGCATGTAACTAGGCCAGAATTTGTGGACAGATGTTAAGGAATAGGACATGCAGGCAGAGCTCATAGCAACACACAGCCTTCATAACTCTGCTGATAGCAGCCAGCCACAGAGGGAAGACCTCTGTAACAATAGTAACCTGCTTCACTCTCTATCAGCCTATAGGCTGAAGGCTAATGCTTTGAGCTTTTAATAGCAGGAGTATAGAAAAAATGATGTGAAAGGATTCAAAATATTTGTACTTAGGATAATATCATTAACATTGCACTGTATCTATGTTGATGTACATGTGGATGGAACAATCATCTGGTCAATGGAGAAAGCACACAGTACATGTAGCCATAATCCTGTACTAGTCTTACTGAGAATATCACCAGAAAGTGAAATAAATATCAATGTTGTGTCAGCTTACATGCTTAGCACAGACAAAAATTGATATTAACATCAGGTCACTTTGTCGGTTAAGAAATTAAACTTAAAATGATGTACTGTAACAGCTACACTGTTGAAAGTGTTTTCAATTGGGCGATTATACCTATACTTTACTGCCCATAGCTACATAAAACACCCATATAACCACTGTGAAATTATTTCATAATGAAAGATTGGCTGATGGTGGAACAATCAGCTGATGTGCAACTAACATAGTTTTGAAATATACTGCCTCTGCTGAAATGGTTAAAATTGAACAGCAAAAATATTGCTTGTGACAGCTACACATGTCATGTAGGTCATTGTATTTTTATAAGATTGTATTTTTATAAGAATGATTAAGTACCTATTTAAACAGACAAAAAATATGATTGAACTTTTTGCAAACCTGGAATCGATCTTCTTGTGGAAAAGTTATACCCTAAATCACCTTAAATTTCATTTAAGAACAATTCTTACCTTTTAGCTAATTGTGACAATATTAATACAGCATGTAATCAAACAAATTTATGTTTCTGAAAAATATTGAGGCTTTCTAACTGAAAAATTCATGGTCTGCCTCTCAGACACTATTTCTAAATCTTTTAAAGAGCTTCCAAAATAGTAATTTTATTGACGAATTTGAGGTAATTTAGGCTAAAAGTTTTTTGTTAACATAATGTTGATATCTCTTATATGTATTTTGGTTACTGAATAATTATTTTTGCAAGCTCCATTTGATATCAGTAACATTTAAACAATATACATCATTATGATAAAACCTTGTCAGTTTGATCAGCAAGATCAAAGAAATAATCTCATGATATACATTTGCCATATCAAATTAATCTGTAATAGGTTTGTTGAGCTTAAACTGATGTGATAATAAAGTGTTATTATCCTGTTTTGTTCTGTTGCCAGTGACAGGACGTCTGATGGTTTCTGGATTTGAATAAAAGTTTATATCATGTATATTGAAGATCAAAATATCTTCATTGGACATATTTGTGATTCGGAAGTCTTTTTTTATTCTATCTGTTCTCATGTATGCCACTAATGCTTCACTTAATATCAGACCAAGTTTTTACTCAAATGCATAGCCAATCAACAGAAACTGTGTTTAAGTACAGAATCTACTTTGGGATGTTTGGTCATTTTTACCATTATTATTTAACAATTCGTGATTTTCATGGACAACTTAAATTCTAGTTAATTAAAATGATCATCTGGTTAATATACAATCTGTTACTTCCTCTTGGAAAAACTTAAAAATTGATAAAGTTTAAAAGACAATATTATTATGTTATTAACTTAAACTGCAGGGTGTGTACAGAATTAGTCATGAAATTCCAGGATTTTTCCAGAAGTTTTTATCATTAAAATTAAAGGAATGACTAATTATTTTATTTGCAAGTTTAAAAATTGTTGATTGATTTGTTTGTTTGTTTGTTTAATACCATTGCTTAGAACAAAATTAATGTGATTGTCTGGAGGGTTTTTCACCAGCACATTGCAGAAAAGCTACATGTAGCAGGTACACATAGCCCTGAAAGTTCACCTCGAAAAAACATAACAAATCTCATCAAATCCCCTTTCCATGCTTTTCGAGAATAGTTCTTTTATTCTGTTCTGAGTAGTAAAGTAGATGGTGTTCATCATCATTAAAATTAAAATTGTAGATACTTTAGTCTTTCCAGATTCAATAAAAATACACTTACAGTAACATGTATAGGGAAATGCTAACTGTGGACTGGAACATGTGAGTGGTACATTGAAGGGAGTTTGAAGTAGCCAACACACACTTAGTCAACTCAAGGCCCCAGCATTGTATGAAATGATGTTCTTTGTGTACAGTACTGATAATGTATGGATGTAGGGGTAGAATTTGAAGAAAAAAGTTAAGGGGGTGAGGGGGACTGTGCACCCACAATTTTGAATTAGGTGCACAGGAAGTGTGTTGGGTGCACAGATTTTATTGACACTATAGTTTGTATCTAGCAAACATGACGAATGAGCCAATCTACAGGTAATTGATTATATGTAACTATTCGGGATTCACTTTGCCGTGAGCCTCTGTAGCTCAGTCGGTAGAGTGTTGGGCCTGTAACCCAAGGTCCCGGGT
>JAQQZZ010000018.1:23294-47000 GCA_030265115.1 Mopalia vespertina
CCGTCGTCATATAAGTGAAATACCCTTGAGTACGACGTTAAACCCCAATCAAACAAACAAACAAACAAACAATCCTTCTCACAATATTTATTTTTTTACATTTACTGCAAAACTAATGATCACATTGTGTGCTCCTTTTTTGTGTATGTTTGATAATCACAAAAATACATTTTTAACCTAAACTACGGGTTAAATCCCAATCAAACAACAAACATTTTTAATGTAGATAATGAATATTTTGCTTGCCTCCACCGGGATTCAGGTCTCTGGCTAACAGGGCCAGCGCTTGTTAAAAGGAGAATAACTGCTTGCTTTTGTCCACAATCTTAAATGATAGCTGCTTACTATGTTACTACTACCTGTTGGCACACAGGTAGTAAGTACATTGAGAGAGGTACCTGTTCACTTCTGGATAACAGCTCTAGTTAAGCTTGCTAAAAACATCTTTCTAGTTTAAACTTAAATGTCAAGTCATTATGTAGAGTTTTATTCCACATCCTTTGTTGTTTTTAACATATATTTTAGATAATACCTTTTTTTATATTCTTCATGTGATAATTAAGTAGACAAGGCTAAAAATAGTTCTTGACTGGTAAGGTTTATTCTTATATTGAAGTATCTATGTCATTTGTGTAAATCTAGACAATTTGATAAGAGATGTTAACTTGAAATAGCATTAGGGTAACATGTTTAACCAGTATATAATTCTTTCTCACAACCTCCTCTAATGAACTTTTCTCTTGGTTTATGTTTCCTTCTGTTAGCATGGCAGTGTGACACTGTATCTTTTTTTCTCAGATTATGGCCACATATTTTCTTGCATTCTATGGTTTCCAGTAGAGTACTCAAGAAGATAAAATGCCAATATAGTCCAAGGGCTTAGGCAGAGGGGTGTCCACCCATCCAAATGGACACCCTGAATTGATCAATCTGCTCATTTGGACACCCTGTTTTAAGAAACTTCAACATGCAGGAGATAGGGAAACTGTTTATGTTAGACACCCAGTAACTTAAAAACTGAAGCAAAATTACCATTTTGGACACCATTCTTTTGATTTATGGCTAAGCCCCTGCAATATACATGTATCATGATAATGGCAGCTTTGTAACTATGGACAATATGTTGTACAATTTTTCAGGAACATCAATTTTTCAGCAGATCATTTATATATACTATTCACATGGTTTTATCCAGTTGTTTCTGTTGGTAAACCACCGTAATATTCCAGTGAGTATGCCATTAAAAAACTACCCAACCAATCAGTTTTTGCTAAGCGGAGAGACTATTGTCATATTCTCCTTTTAAACATGGTTAGTTCTGAAAAATTGAACAAACTATTACCAACCTGTTCTTGTTTCAATTCAGGAAGCATGTCTGTTGCAAATAATCAAGCTGTAACATTTTTTCACCCCTGATTGTGTCTTTGTTATGACATAGACAGTGTCCCAAGTACATCTATAATGGTATTCAAAATGGGCAAGTCTTTCCATTCTCGATCTTTGATTTGGGAATGATCACTGTTTCAAGTTATCAATCTGTCCCCTTTTAGTAATCTGCCTTTTTATATGAGAGAAACAGTATCCATGTACAACTATTATTCAAAAGTGGCAAGTCTTTCTATTCTCGATATTTGATTTTGGGAGCCATCATGGTTTCAAGTTATCAATCTGTCCCCTCTGTCTTTTTATATGAGAGAAACAATATCCAAGTTCAACTATTATTTAGAAGTGGCAAGTCTTTCTATTCTCGATCTTTGATTTTGGGAACCATCATGGTTTCAAGTTCTCGATCGGTCACCTTTTAATTATCTGTCTTTTTATATGAGAGAAACAACTATTATTCAAAAGTGGGAATTCTTTCTATTCTCGATCGGCCCGTGGCTGTGGCTTATTGGTAGCGAGTGCACTTACTAATCCTACTTCGATTTACCATTCACAGGATCAAGTCCATCTATCGGCCATCAGGTATATGAGGGAGTCACACGATGTGGCTCCGGCAATCACGTGGGTTTCCTCTCGGTTTTCCACCGTAATTAGGCAAGGAGCCGTGTGAAGTGGACAATCCATCGTCCTATAAGTGAAATACCCTTAAAATAAAAAATATGTAGTCTGGGTTTGTTTTAATTTGTTAAAATATCTTTGATAGCAGACACTTGGCTTGTGTTATAAATGTTTATCAGTACTCAAAGGATAGAAGATCTGCGTATTGAAAACAAAGTGTGCTCATTACCTTTCATGAAGTTAAGTGTTTTATAGCTAATTTTGGGACATTGCTTTGCCATTAGAATAGGTGTTGTTATAATTTTGGACTTGTAATGCCAGGGACGGTTTGATGGTCTCAGCCTTTTATGTTATCTAGACATTGGAACATCGTTAAATTAGACAACACTAGGCCATCCTGTTCAATTGTATTTGTAATTTCCTTGTAAAATGTCTCCAAATACTGCTCTTGGGAAATCCATACTATATGAAGGGTTGTCATAAATGGTGTTGAAGTAGACAGTTTAATGTGAGACTATTTGATGGCTGGTAGAACTGTCTAGGTATCTACCTTTGTATTCCTTCCGCCCAGACTTGTCGGTTAGTCTAATAAACCTCGAGTGATCAGTCGTCAACCATAAACGTCTCACCACCAGACAATAACTGACATCCTTCCTAAACTCACACTGTCTCCCAGACTTTATATCCCCTCATCAATTATTGCACATCTACACAAATTGTTATGAACGAACCATCATAAAAGTCTAAAACTAAATGTAGGGATCCAGCTGTTAAATAAAGTTACGAGATTGGTCAAATTGTCTACTCTTAAAATGTCCGATAGCACTTTCAGAGTTCTAGAATAATGTAAATTTTTCACAGAAATGTCCTTTTATATTTAATTTTATAAACGATAAGCAGCAACTTGAAAAGCTATGTGGGAAGGTTCATTTTGTACAACAGGGGCAACGTGCATAGCGCATGCGTCAACTGTTCATAATTTGAGAGGTCACTGTCTAGACATGGCTTTGCATCATGTGGTTATTTAGTTGAATTTCAAATTATTCTGCAAGTCATTGGATTGCTTATCTGAAATAATTTGTGGTAAGTGTTTATATCATTTTCTGATAGTCTTTATGTAGCTCAACATTTTAATATCGATCCGCTAGGCTGAAATTGTTAAACATAATGTGATGGGATATATTTTAATTTAGTAACAAAATTATAACAATTGAGTTGTGATAAAGACAAGATAGTTAGTGCGTGTACACAGACACAGATGAAGCTGTGCCTTATGAAAGAACTCCTCCAAATGTCATATGAAATTGTCCAGGCCTACAATTCTGGAGTGTAACGTGTTGGTTGCTCTCCGTTAAGGTTGAATCAATCTCCAGTCATTCATGCTATTTACCTGATGTAAACAGTGGAGCAAAATATGGTATATTTCATGAATATGTTGTATAAACTATGTTTTAATTAGAAATAAACTATCTATGACTTTGTGGACAATTTGCGATGGACAAATCAGACAGTCAACCTGTTCTATATGGCAGCAAGTATAAGGAATGTGTTATAAGCTGGGGTGTGTACGTGACACTGCTACGGCTGTCTACGCGCATGCGCACTCAGTGAACCTGTCTTTGGAGGAGTTCTTTCAGCTGTAAGCTCGGGCATAAGAGATTCCCCTAGTCATATGATAGAGCAGACTTAGGTAACATTTCTGTCTCTGACCTCCAGTTATTCTGTTAACTTCAATTTCTGAATCGGCCTTTTATTTGGTCTGTGTGTGATAAGCATGTAACCTTGAGATACAAAAAGCTGTCCCACAGCTTAAAAAAAGAATATTAATTCTGTGTAGTTTTATGTTCGTATCAATGGAGACATATGTTGCAACAGCATAGGGAATGTGACACAACTCAACACCAATCCTACTGGGGAATTGTTCAAGTACTTCCAGATTTTGGAGGCTGATAAAGTTGAACGTTTTTTTTTTTTAAATTAACAAACTGCAGTTTTAACTGAAATGAATGAACTATCTATGTTATAAAATCTGAGGAATTTTATCTTTTAATGTATTTGTTTGTGTTCTAGACACTATAATAAGATCTATAAAATATTGACTCATTTATTTAGGTTTATTGAACTTCAGTAGACACCATTTGGTATAAATCTGGTGAAATCTTATGTACTACACAGCGTTTTAGCCAGAAATCAAAAGTATGGTGTTCAAAATTGTCATATTGCTTCACTTTTTAAGTAACTGGATGTCCAATTTTTACAGTTTACCTATCTCTTGCATGTTAACGTTTCTTAAAACAGGGTGTCCAAATGAGGCAATTGATCAGTTCAGGGTGTCCAAAGGATGGATGGACACCCCTCTGCCTAAGTCCTTGGTTCTACATGTCTGGTTTATGAATTACCCACCTGATTTAAACCTTGATATTTAGTAAATGTTTGAAAATTACTTCAAGTTGTGTTGAAGTATTTCTAGTACCAGGGGTAAAGGAGCACAGTTTAAGCCGTTTATTCTTGCCTAGCTTGTTTCTTTTACATTTATTTTGTTAATGCTGTGGTGTTGTTACTTTTAATTAAGTGTGGTTTGTTGTGTATTAAATACTTTTAATTCAAATAAACATGAACCATTTTCCTTATCTTTCAAAATTGCACAAAAAATGAAATTGAAAGGTGATAACATTTGTTTTATATTTCTGTGCATTTATAACAACCAATGGCTAGTGTTTACAAAAAGATGTGATTGTTGTTTTTGAATGAGGAGTTGATTATTTGTCTGATATTGATTTGTCTTCACTATTGGTTAAAAACTGAAGTTTAAGCTCATTACAATCCCTACTTCAGATATACATGTATTGTAGCTATGGATGTTTATGTTTACTGTCACGTTTGTGTTTGTTGCCAGTGATGGTGAGTACTGTTATCTTCACCCATTGGATAATGGCACGCCCTCATGTAATTGAATTAACCTTAAGTATGATGTCATACCGCAATCAAACAATTAACAGCGAGTTTGTCATTGTGGCTTAGTGAATTGAATATTGAAAACCTGGTCTGATATTTCTGAGTCATTATCAGCATTAATTCTGTGTCTAGCTGATGAAGATGTCAAGTGTAAGTCTACTAGTTCAATGGACCAGCCTGAGGAAAGTTGTTTGGACGGTTGCTGTTGACAACGTGTACTTGGTGACAAGCCCTTCACACACCTGTCTGGGTTTGACTATAGGGAGGCCATAATGAGACAAACTTTTATCCAGTATGCCTGTGCCAGCTATTTAATCAATATGAAGCTTGTTGGCTTGTCCTCATTTCTCTACCTAGGGATGACAGGTCTTTTTAAAATCTTAAGTGGATTTATTTATAGTTTTTTTCCTTTACTAGAGCAGCCTTTTCATTAGTGTGTTTGAGATTGAGGTGAGAGAGTAAGACACAGGCTGGCAGGTGTGCCCAGAGATAAGACTTATCAAGTTTTATTGCCAGCCTACCCCCCCTGTCTGGCTAGCTAGGTGGACCCACCTAAAACCACAATTTTATTTGCTGTAGACTGGGCTCTGAGTGTCCCAGACAGGTCGTTTGAGGTCGAGTGAACAGGAACACAGGACGATAGGCCTGGCCTACCTTGATAAGGGAGAGCACTCTGTCAGCAGTTCAGCATAGTTCACTGTGAACCATATATACACACAGCACTAGTAATCTTTAGGACATGATGTTAATAAGTTCTTTGAGAAGTTCTGTTTTAAATCATTGGATAGGTGTACTTTAAGATTTTCAATCATATTGCTGAATTGATGCAATATGATCAGTTAGTTACAGAAGCCTTGTATGTTATTTCTGTCGTGCTCCAGTGACCTACATGCTCAGTGGACGTATTATAAAGCATTTTCCCCATCTATGGCTGGCTGTTTTTTCTATGGCGTGTTCAATCGTTCCTGATCAATACTGTGTCCCAATTACCTGGTGAATAGGCGATCAATGTGGCATTTAATCAGGGCTAGTAACTGTAGCTTCCTGTTGGACAGCCTTAGCTAGCTGTCTCGTCAGGTACATGTACTATGTGGCTAGTCTGGATGCTCACAGGAAGGTATAAACCCAGTGCTGTATCCCGTCTCTTCCAATCATCCGGGATTAACAGCTTTTACCTTGATTAGCTCAGGTATGTACTGGGACCTTTAATAACTAAATTCAATACCAGACTTAGCATGATTATACTCATAATGTAGCTCTGCATGACATTATCCAATAGATTAATGTCACTTTTTTGTTTTTTTGTAAAGTACAGACTTATTTACAGAGTTTGTCTCAAAATTGATTTATGGTTCATTTTAGTTCTAACATAGTTTGCGAAATAGACATATTTTAGGAACATGTGAAGCATATGTTTATAAAATATACAATGTTTGTCAAGTTAATTTTATTTATTAACATAAAATTTAGTTAACATAGATATACAAATTGTCACTTTATCAACCTGCTGGTAAATTTGGAAGGCACAATGGCTGTACTTAAATAGACTTTCAGGGTTGCATTTGTGTGAATATTATTCAACACAGTTCACAAAGTTTGTATGTGAAATTATATGAAAGTATTCTTGAAAATAAACAATTAAAAAGAAAATTGTGTCTTAAATATGAATATCTGTGAATGCCATATAAATACGGTGGCTGCAGTTATTCTATTTAAATGTATTTAGGCCAATCGCTTTGGAAGCCCAGTGGTAAACGTTTGCAAGATAGACTTTACACTTCTAACATTTCAAACTTCAACACTTCAAACAGTACCTGCCTCTTTCCTTTACTCATCATTTTGTTGGACACTTTGTAACATTTTTTATTCATCAATAGGCCAGTGGAGTTTAAAATAGAAAATTCAAATTTCAAGTAAAATAAGGATTCTGGAGGGGAAATTAGGCAAGTTTGCATGAGCTGTCCACTGTTTGACTTCTAACACTTGCTTTAGTCCCATCACTTGCAGGAAATATAGTCAAGCTTGCAGGGAAATATCTGTTTGGTTCCCTTACTGTAATAGGCGTAAAAAGCTTTTTGTGGTCTGTTACAATTTGAGAAGTTCAAAATTGTTCGAAGTCATGTTTTTGTTGTCTGTCCAGACTGGACGATGGGTCTTGGTATAAAAGTATGCAATGTGCAGAAAACATATAATGATGATGTTTTAAGTTTAGTTAACTTAGGCCCGTTTTATTTGTCCTCAAAAATATATTTCTAATGCTACAATATAAATCACTTCAGTTTACATCTTTATAATTTATTCTGTGTAGAAATGTATAAAACAAAGATGGTAATAGGACAATGAGAAAAAAATATATGTTATGAGAACCAAATATGTTTTTGTCTTACGTGTGAATGTTGCATATGTCCTGTCATATAAATGTCCATGCAAACGTCACCATATATCCTTAGAAATGACATCTGGACATCACTAGATAATTCCCATTTAACTAAACTGTGACATAAAGAAGAGCAAAATGATGTACTTTGCAGTATGGGTTGTAATAGAGAGTAGCTCCTAATGAATTCCTCAACCAGTGAAAACGGATCTGTGATAGTCCACATGAAATCTAGTATTGAATATAGAGAAAGAAAAGTTTGCATGTCTCCACCTATGGTCAAACCTAGAACATTTGGCTTGCAGGGCCAACAATCTACAGACTGAACTACATAGGCCAAACATGAAAGAGAAAGGCCAAAATTTCTCCTTTCTGAAAATCCAGTTAAATATTCTGAAACCCTCTAAACTTAAGAATAATTTGTTTTTGTTATCTTGAACTTCAAATAAAAAATTTGTGCTTAACATACATGTATCTGCACACATTACGCTGACATAGCAGCAGATTCACATGTGCTGCCAGTTAAAGAAGTTATTGGATATCTTTTGCATACAAAATGATTAAAGACAACGCAAAAATATATTTTTTTCATTACAGAGAAATAAAATTTTACTGGCCTCAACCAGGATTCGAACTCTGGTCTCTAACCGACTACAAAAATTTATGAATTTATTGTAGCGAGAGCACATTTTGACAGTAAAAATCAGCAAAATTGTCTGTCTACAATAAAAAATGTATATAAAAGAAAATATTTTAGCAGGATTTTATCTCTAATTGCAGTATTGTATTGTTGACTGTGTTCATCTTGGATAAGCGCTTGTCATCCTAATAGAAATTAAATAGAGTAAGACATATTGGAAGTGTTTCAAAATCAATTTTCAGAATTCATGAAATGCTTTCCTTTGTCTGTATCAGGTATTTGTTGTTTAACAAAAAAGCTTTTAACTATTAGGATTATGGAAAAGTGCATGTCTACGAAAAAATGTGCAATTCAAACTTGCCTGAACTGCAATTTAAAAAAAGGAGTACTGCGTAACAAAACACACTGAAAAAAACTAGCGATACACAATATGAAATCCCTGCAGTTGTCCAGGGAAATGTCCAAAATGTGGGTCATTAAAGCACATAACTGTGACTGCATAAGTAGATTACCAATATGTCACATGGGCTTGAGTTTGGTGGGTGTATTTATACTGGTAATGTCACCTTGTAGCTAAAAGAATAACCTTTGACATACAAATAAAACACCATTTAGCTAATCTTAAACCACAAGTCAATCAGTTAATTTGTGTGGCATGAATGGACTTCTATAGACAATACCCTGGAAGGTGTCTTTAAAAAAAACAATCATTATAACATGTACTTTATTTAGGTATGTATTGTAACTCAATTAAGCTCTTGTATAAAAAAACCTACAATCCTTATCTATAGTGCTACTATTGACTCTTTATATAAGATGAATTTTAGACTTGTGTTCCTTTTAAATTCCGTCTTTCCATTGTTGCCACTGATCAAAGGTGGTGTGATTTAGACATGGTAGTGAAAACATTCTTACAGTCTCAAGTACCTGTCCTGTCCAGGGTGTCTGTTTGGTTTGGCTGTGGGATGGACTGTCGCAACAGTCTGAAGTATATTTAATGTCTGGAGTGCCTTTACTGCTATGAGCATCTGTTGTTTGATTTGGACATCAGATGGAAACAGTCTGAAGTTTATTTCCTGTTTAGTATGTCTGTTTGATTTTGACCTGGAGATTTTCCTATAGTCTGGAATATATTCTCTATTATGGGCATCTGTTTCCTTGTGTTATGAAGGTATTCTTGTAGCCTGAAATATATTTTCTATTCTGGGCATCTGTTTGATTTTGAAGTGTTATGAAGGTATTTCTGTAGCTTGAAGTATATTCTCTATTCTGGGCATTTGTTTTCTGATTTTGATGTGGTGTGGAGGTATGCCTAAGGTCTAAAGTATAATATCTATTCTGGGCATCTGTTGTCTGATTTTGATGTCTTATGCAGGTATTCTTGTACTCAGAAGAATATTTACTATTCTGGGTATCTGTTTTGATTTGGTATAATGGAGACTTTCTTATTGTTTGAAATACATTCCTTGATTTGTACATGACATCGAGACATATTTAAAGTCTGAAACACATTTTCTGTTTTTTTGTCAAATAAGTTCGTTGTTTTGGATAATGGTCTGGAGTCATTGTAGTCTGACATACATTTCCTGTTGAGAGCATCTTAATCTGAAATACTTCAGCTGTTCTTGTTGATTGATTCGATGTGATGTGTAGACATTTTGACTATCTTGAATGCATTGCTTGTTCAGTTGGTGGTGCTACATTCATGATCATCCCAGTTCACAAGCAGCTACAGTTAATATTAAGACACTTTTATGAAGTTTTAATCAATCTAGCAAACTTTTTCGCTTAACTTTGTCCCACAACTACCATATGCACAATGTTAGAGGAGATGCACAATATACTAATTGAAACAAGATAACCAATATGATAATGGTCAATCTAATAATTAAAACTAGTAATGAAGTTGTCCTATATCACTTTTTTGTTATAAAAATAACAAAATTCACTTTATTCTGTCAGAAATTTGACAAAGTAATATAGTTTGGTTTGGACAAAAAAGTAATCACGAAGATCAGTAATTTTCCCCTTAGATACCATAGGGAAATTCCTTCAGTCTGAAGTACCTCGGCTGTTCAGTGTGTCTGGGAAAGCAAGAGCACAGACAGGAACGGATCAATTGCTGGACAAACAGACCTGGCTGTTTTTTCATTGATCTAAAATGGAGTTGCCAACACCTGTGTTTACCTGGCTGTGGCCTTAAAACTAGGTCATTGTAGCTGAGGTGAGTCGGCCTCTGCCAACTATTAACAAGCCATCCTTCTGGATGCCATTACTGCAGCCTCAGGCTTACTGATACTATCTGCCTGATTTCATGAACCTAGTCAATCTAGCCACCTGTGACACAATACTCCCAAATCAATTTCTCCTCCATTTTAAGAAATCCAACTCCATCTCATCATCATTATTCTTCCTTATAGCACTATCTAGTTAATAAACGAAAACATATTATTAACAAAGAGTTGTGATTAATGGGGAACACAAACAATTTAGATTGATGACCTACTGAAACTAGTTTCTCTGTGCTATTTTTTATAGATTTATTTTTGGAGGACATTTATCAGGAAAGAATTTCTATGTGATTTCAATACCGATTAGCCAGATTCAATAATTGCATTTTGAAATACTGTTCTGGAATGAGTATAGCGGGTGACAGTATTATTCTAACTTCCATCACAGATTTCAACCGTTCAAAGTTGATTGTATTATGTTTCTGTATAGTTACTTACAAGACAGATGTGTTTGTCTATATGCTTAATCAACATGTTTTAATTCAGTTGATCTTGTATTCATCTGTTGAGAACCTAATTTCAATATCCACAGCACAACAAAAGGCTGTGTCTAAGAGTCTACGTCCAGGATTATTGAATCTTCTCAGTTTGAATTTCTCCTTCAGAGTCAAACCTAACCCAGACATTCTGGCGCCAATATTCTCATCCAAAGAACAAATTCAAAACCATCATTAAAGGCAGCCATGATAGGATACCTGATTCCAACATTGATTTAATCTGGTACTCTTTGCTCACTATTGATCTCTCTGGATTTGAGCTTTTATGACCAATGGTTTAGACGTTGATGGTTATTAAACTGTTTACTCATTACCATTTGATGTTGGCCTGTTTTGTACTCTACAATGCTAAATCCCTTTCTCAAGAAAAGAACTATTTTTTTTTTATAGCTCTTGTTTTGAAGAAGAAAAAGAGACATTTTTTTTTTCTCAAGACTTGCTTGTGTCTTGCCTTCTTCCAAAGAAGTTCTTAGGAGTGGCAATATAATAATTTTTGGCTCAAATACCAATGCATTAATGATAACAATCTTGTATGCTAAATAAGAAACGTTGAATTCTTCTGCTATGTTGCTTGACCAGTTTTAGGTGAAATTTTTATGCATTTTAGAAAACCATGGATGTGCATGATTTTAAACAAATATTGCAATGCAGTTTGTTGTGGGGTTTTTTTCTGGTTATTTTATGTGTTGTGGGTAGACAGAGGGTTGTGCAGACAGCCTACTGCCCCAGTGCTCCAAATCCACCAGGAATGAGGTCAGTTTGACCCGCATCAGGACATGTTTGGCTAAGATAGAAGCTGTTGCTTGCAGTCTAGCAGCATGTAGAGTGGGAGATGCAGAGACAACTGCACAGGGAAAGAAAAACCTGGTCTGCATCGATTTCTGACTCATCCATGCATCCTTTAGTTTATGTAGCTTCTTTCTGTGCCAGACGACAGAAGAATTCCCCTCCCCTCTCTGCTTCACTCTCTACCAGGGCTCCAGAGTAGGGGCTCTGCAGTGTCTTGTGGCTGTGATTGATTGGTGGATGAGGCTCTCCAGGCTGGGTCTCATTCAGTGTCCAACATGGAAGCTGAGCTGTATGGCTATGTATTGGTTTATGCCGGGCACTGCAGCCTGGTAAGGGGATAGTGTTGTGGCGGTGCAGCAGACAGCCTGACCTCTTCTCTATTAGATGATGTCTTTCTAGACATCCCCACCATTGAATATTCCATGCTGTAGTATGCTGCAGTAGACAGTGATTAGGGGTGGCCTGTTTGTACCGGTGCTGCACATCTTTCATGTCTCCATTATCACCTGTCTGTATAGCATCACCACCCTTATTTCTAACATCATCGCAGAGTGTTGGCTGTCATCTTTGGATACAAGATGGAAAGACTATCTCCATGTTTCAGGCAGTATAGCTGTATTGTTGTGCTGTGCATATGTCGTGTCTGTGGTGTGTGTTATATTGACAGCTTTCTGCTAGTATGGAATGTGTAATTGTGACAATCAAATTGTGTGTACAATTCTGTTATATTATATTGTTGATGTACAGGTCTTGTTATTGTGAGAAAATGTCTATTGGCTGTAGTAGAAACATACCAGAGTTTTGCTGCTACTCCCCATTCCATATGTTTACCCTACATATTTTATGAAGATGTGTGCAGTTGTCTGCTAGGCGGAATGCTTCATAGTGTATGGGAATAGAGTGGGCACCATGCTGTTAGCTCCGCCATTTCCTTCATGTCTAAGGTTCCTAGTCAGCTTAGCCAACCCTGACTACCAATGAAACCTCCATTCTGTAATATTAACCTGCATTCATAGGCTTAAATCCTGCTGTAAAATGTAGGCAAAAACCATAGTGTATATCAAATATATGGATCTGCTTTTTGTTTACCTGATCTTTGCATGGTATATTTTGCTCCTTCATTAATTAACAGTTATTCTTGCATGCCTAGATTAGTTTGCATGTGCAGCAAGATTTTAGGTTTTTTAAAAATATTAT
The DNA here is from genome assembly GCA_030265115.1 of Mopalia vespertina. NCBI lineage: Eukaryota > Metazoa > Mollusca > Polyplacophora > Chitonida > Mopaliidae > Mopalia > Mopalia vespertina. The sequence goes on from JAQQZZ010000018.1 coordinate 36,042, forward strand.
TGCTCTCATATGTCCAGAAGTTTTTTTTATCTTTGTTTTTGTGTAATATTAATTAATTTGCATTTTTCATATGTTAATTTAGCATATAAAATATTAATTTTTCTCAACATTTAGCAAATCACTCATTCGAAAATGAACAAATCTAGATTTAATTATTGTAGGGAAATTTGTATATTGATAAGACTATGGGTGCAAATCCTAGTGGTGGTGAGAATTTATTTCTCCACATAAAAAAAATATATATAAAAGTATATAATAAATTATAAGTGTGCTTTTATTATATTCTAAACATTTATTTGAAAATTCTTATATTCATTTATCAAACTGGGATGTGTTGCTCATAATATTTGAAATCAAGCTGTGAATTTGATAAGTTGTTTAGCATAGAAAGGTTAATGTAAGATTTGGAACAGTAATCACCGGTTATTTCCATACCGGTATTTAGGTAAAAAATTTGAAGAAAATATTAGATGATGAAAATATAACTTGTTATAATGTAAAATGATTATGTCGGGCAATAATTGTTAAACAAATTTACTAATAGTGATTGACAATAATTATCACGAAAAGAACTATTCACAGTTTAATACACAGAAGTTGAATGGTACATTTAGTTTCACTTTAAACAAATATTCATTCAGTATGAATGGCATTAGAAAGGTAGGAAGAGTGTTAAAAATATTTCAATAATGGACAAGATTAAAAAAAAATTGGCATTGTTTGCTACATTGTTAGTCTAAATTTACATGTTAGTCAGATTTTCCTGCTGAATTTCAGACTGTTCCAAAATGTACCTTCTCAAAATGCAAATATCTTCAGGGCTCTAGTGTTATTTTGACCATTTAAGTTCACATGGGTCTTAAGAGTCCTGGAGAACTGTGGCATACACTAATCAATCAATTACGCTTCAAGAACACTGATTTATGATATTTTCTATATGTTGTGATTGTTTTGTTTTATTAACGTAGAGTCTCTTTATTTGTTGCAGATTGGTGATTGGTGATGATGTTTGTCAAAGACCATTCTGGGGAATGTAAGAGATTTTCTTCTGCCAACTGCTTTCCAAATACCTTGGAACATGTCTGTTAATGCTTCAGCAATGTCACAAACCAAGAAAGCTCTTTTAAATTATGTTTTAAATTCTGCATTAGATTGTCATTTGTTATTGGTTTTGTACACTTAATCTAAGCATTATCCAATTATTATTACCAGAAATGAACAGACATAAAAAAATATTGCATGAGATCGCTTGGTTATCCTGATAAAGATTAATAACTCACTTGTGGATTGTCATATGCTGTGTTTTAGCTCAGTTGTCTCCCTTACTAGGCACACTCTGCTCAACTCAAATTCTGTCTTAGGTGTACATACATGTATATTTAGGGCCTTTATTTATTGATGCAATAAAATGCATTCAAATTGTCATTAAGAATGTTAAGAATATTTTTTAAAAACAGATAAGTTTTAGTGAAAAATTAACAACTGTAGTGGTTTGGGATTTTTGTTTTTCAATTGCAGTATGGGATATGCTAAAATGTACGAGGTATTTCTAGCAGAAAAACCAGAAACATTTTTAGGGTGCTGCTTAGAAATGTCATTTATATCTTATGTATTTGTGCAATTTTTTTCTAACGTTTTTTTTTTTATTTTCATTTTTGAAAGAGGCATAAATGAATGTTTTTGAATGATTTTATTTATAATGTATAACATTTTGCACAACTTTAATTATGAAGTATAGTTATACAGTACTTAGTGGCTTCGTCCTGTGTATATATAACTCGATGGACATTCTGTATACCAGCTTTAACCATTGACTGGCAGTTCAGTTCCAGTCATCCACTGGACATTTGCTTGGTTACATGAACCCGTAGATCCGAACTTGTGTTTTTGCTAGTCTCACAAGCTCACGTCTATGGGTCTGTGTCGCCCTGGTTACAGATCTCTGCAACTAGATTCTCCTACATATATGCTTCATTATAATCAGTCTGATGATAATAACGGACCATATGCTCATTAATATTACCTTGTTTGTATCCCTTTTTGTAATATATTTAACCAATGTGAGAGGAAATACTCGGTATTGTAGTCTGTTAGATTGATGCAATAGCCTGTCTGTTCTGTATGTGTCATTCTTGTTGAATTTCACTATTTATAGATGTATAGTGTGAGGACTGAGGCTAACTAGTATTGTTCATTGTTCTTATACAGTCAGCCAGTGTTTCTGACAGCATGAATGCACCTGTGAGCTTTGTTGAAACCGTTGTACAAATGATTGCTTTCTGAAACTGTATAGAGACCATGACTAGCTGATTGATAGATCCCTATGGAGCCCTGAAGTCGGGCTGCCCAAGTGTCCCTTCATGTGACCAAGGTACAAATCTGACAATAAGACTTAGCTGGTGATGATGAAAGAGAAAGTTGAAGTGACTGGCATATCTATCATAGTTCCATTTCAGCAGTATGTCCGCTCCACAACACCTGGGTACAACCCCATACAATCTCACTAATGCTTGCATATAGTTTTACAACTCAAATGATGCCACTCTGAATATTATCTGCTTATTTAAGAAGTAGTGAACAATGGTTTGTTGAATTATTGTGACTATATGATTTGTCTTTAGTACAAATATGAAGCTGTCTTGGTAAACATCAGTGGTGTTGGGGAATACCCACTTTTCTAGATTATTTTACTCTTTTTTTCCAATAAGGACATGAAGAGGAAAGTAGTTGGTTTAAAAACAACAATTCTGTTAGATTTTTGTTATGTCCCACACTGTAGTCATTTTGGATCACTTTTCACCTATATAACAAAGAAGATCTTCAGCATAAGATGAAGAAGCCCTGTGATATGCTCTTTGGCCATGAGGAGGCCTTTTTTCGTGGTTTTCCAGATTGAGGTAGTAGGTTGTATAGTTGAGAACTACATCACACACAGGAGAACTGTACAACCTTCTAGCTTTCCCTGGGCCATGACTATCATCCAGAGCAAAGCCGTCTACAAGACACCATGGACAGAAGACCCCTTCCCCACTTTCAAGTTTCTTCATTATTCTTCCTGTACAAATTGAAGTCTGCAAACTGAGTACTTAATAAACTTACCATTGTTAGTTTTGTTGAACAGTAATGAATAAGTTCCTCGATTTTTGCCAATAAAATACAAAGAAAAAACCGCCAATAGTTCATAAACTTTAAGTATAATATCAAACAGACAAGAAGTCAATATCGTACCCCATGATAAAGTATCAGGAAATGGATTGTTTTAGAAAAAATGTAAACGATTGTTTAAATGTTTATCAGATGTAATAAAGGAATAAGATATTCTTTGATTTCTAAATTTGTGCGCATTGCTTTGATTAATATTTGCTTTTCATTTTGTGTGTTGTTTTGTTACGCTTCTTGTCTTGGTTGCAAGTATGCCGCCTTACGTGGACTTTGAAATCTTAGAAGAAATATGTACCTAAGGAGAAGTTTTTGTAGTATATTTGTGCCTTTTGTTGGAATAAGAAGCAATCCACTCAATGCTTTCAATACGTGTCTGACCCGTCTGAGTAATGGGATGGAAATCTTATACTCTTGCAGACCTCGAAATCTATTTGATTTATTTTCTGGTTTGTCAGAATATGAACAAACAAGTCTGCTGTCGCTTCAGTATGTAGGGCTTCTGTTGAGCGTTGTCATTAGTGCCCCTCTTAAGCCTGGTCCAGGCTTTTGTCCAGACGTCAGGAAATATCTTTGTGGAGTTTGTGCAAGATGAAACGGTGGTCATCTAAGCTGGCATGCTTTGGAGCCGTCAGTGGTGCGAGAAATGGGTAGGCGCTAAATTTCTGGCTTGAAGTAATGGATTGTCCTTGTGGACCCTGGTCACTAACCATCTGTCTCATCGTGAAGGCATCAAAATAATATCCCTCTCCATTTACTAGCTAGATGGACAACTAATGGCCCTAGGGAGCGAATTAAATAGTGTATACTTCCGACCACCTCTACACATTGCTCGTTTGTCTTTAGCCAGTCTGACCATATGAACGCAACTGGTGAATGAAACTGACTAATATGAGCGGCGGTAGATTTATGCTTTACTTTGGCGTGACTATCTGTCCTACTTAACTAAAGACAGGTTCTTGAACAAGATTGTCTTTGAGGAGAAATTTGTAGACAAACCATGTCAGTCCTGTATTGTCAATCATGTCCGGGAGATTTTTATGTGACGGAGATAATTTTGTTAATGAGAAGGATGCGTTAAGACGCAGTCAGACTGGAGACATTCAGAAACGAGCTAGCCAAGCTGTCTATTGACATTGCAAGGCGTCAGTTTTGCTTCCTAGACTGTCTTAAAAGCATATACCAACGAACGTATATTTCAAATTTATTTAAGCGTTTGTGTTTCACATAATCATAACGTACGAGTAGTTCCATTATGTTTGTAGGAGTGTCCATTATTTTGGGAGATGATTACTACGTATTTGTATAGATATGCCCTTGCTTGACCTTGACCTGAGATGGGGGAGGGGAGGGGTTTTCCGTCAACTGACGTTCACGACAGAAGAGAGAGGGCCCTCCCCTCTCCCTGAGACCTTAACTTGAGATCTTCCCAATCATTGTCTCAGGTTACTGTCTTGGGTACAGGGTGGGGTGTCCTCAGTCCTCGTTAACTCAATGGGTTTTTCTCGTCTCTAGGTTTTTTCTTTAAATATATGTCGTAATGTTTACAGGATGATGCGTTTGTGATATACAAGCTTATGTGTAAAGCACATTGTATGAAAATCCACAAGTGAGTTAATCCAATTTATTTACTGTTATTCATATTTAGACTGTGCCTTTTATCAAACATTTGCTTGTATTTTAAATAGGCTGTTTAATAAAATTATATATTTACTTGTTATTCTTGTCAAGTTTTACTTTTTCGAAGATTGAATGCTATTTTTAGAAACAGAGAGATAGCGCGACCTTTAGTTATTACCCGTCTTCGTTTTCTTTTGTTACTTTGGTCGATGTAAATCTTATATAAAATGACTTGTTAATCCATCACAGTGGAAATCGCTTCATTGGAACTCCTCGCGGGACAAATCACTTTTATATGAAGTGGAAAGCGCCTGTAGATAAGTCCCGATAGAGATGGCTTAGTTAAGTACAAGTTTAGAATTGCTATCATTTGTCTGTTCTGACTGGAGGCGATGGCCAGACCGATCTGGAACTTGAAATGTTAGGTGAAACATTCACGCTTCAACTAGTAAGACGAAATCAATGGCACGATATTAGAAAACAAATCCTTTGTACATTTGGATGGTCCTTTGGTATCTCTGGTTTATCAAGAATAGATGCGTTTCGGGCGATGGTCGATCAGATTAGTCTAGTCCCATAGGAAAAGATTTCCTTAAGTGGAACTCGCGTGTCTGAACATACAAGCCATTCCATATAGTTTTGGATTCTATTACGATTAGAGCTCAACTTTTCAAATAACATTAATAAAGTAATAAAAAAGTGTCGAGCTCCAGTTGTTCGATTGTGGATTTCTCTACTTTACTGTCTTTGTTGTTAATGCAACGGCTGACTGAACTTTTATCGCGTTCGTCAGGGCTTTATTGTTATACTGATATTGTGACCGTTGTGAGAAAACACTATCGCGTGAAAATAAATACACCAATAGTTCTTCTTGTTATATGATTCAGTCAAAATAGTCCGCCGTTCTGATTTTGTGGAAAGATGTTGTATGTCCCCCCTGTTTATTTGGTAGATGTTTGATTGAACGAATTTAGATTAATATACAGCATAAAATTAGATTCTGCTTTTGTTTGTTTGGCCTGGGTTTAACGCCATACTTAATGCTATATCACTCACATGACGTTTGCAAGGTGAAGGAAATCGACTTCGACGCTACTCGCAACAGAGAATGACAGACAGGACAATCAGAAGGCACAAAGCGAAGACCTCGCAAACAGATGGGCTACGTGCTGTTCCTTCGCTCTGAGGTCACCAGGACAAAAATAACTCCCTCCCAACCGCTTGTTACTGAGGCTTTGTATATTTATTATTCGTATTTTTTTTTACTTATGAGCACCAAATTAATATTTAAAATAGGGCCAATAGCAAAACTATATATAGTGAGACGAACTTAGCGATAGGACTTAACAAATGCTAACTTCCATTATACAAAACTAAATATAGTGAGACGAACTTAGCAAAGGACTTAACAAATGCTAACTTCCATCATACAAAACGAATGAATTCGTTAAAATGATACGTTGATAACTATTGTCAAAGAGACGAAGTTTATCTCAGAAATGAATACGACTTTAATGTAAGCTTCCTTACTAATTTATTCTGCTTCACTGAACATTGAACATGTATGACAATATATGATCAGATTTATATATAATAGGTCATCGATGTGTTTCCCTTTGAAAATTCAATACAAGACTAAATATAAACGTCCTAAGTAGAAGGCAATTGTGTCTATAAATTACAATCCATAAACAACCATCGTCAAGTCGGCTTGTGAAAGTTTAACGAGCCACTCCTTCAGCACTGCCCAGTGAAATTTAAGTTTATAGAGTTGTCTTCAAATATGGTGTGGATAATAACTCGATTTTTCTGCTATTCTGAATCGCCGCTTTTTCAAGGACAAAACAGAAACTAAATGAAAATGTGAGACGGTATTGATAAGTATTCTTAAATATAAGTCTCGTTAATGCATTTGTCCGGTAGAACTATATGCTTTTGATTGGTTCCGACCGGATTGATTCATTGATGTTATTACTCTCTACATATTGATTGATCAGACTGACCAAGGTATTACAACTAAGGCCTATACACTGGAAGCTTTTCACGGGCCATTCAAACCAATGTCCTTTGGTCTGGGTAGATTAATGTTTGCGTGGAAAGGGTCTAACCTGAGTAATTGAAGGGATGCTGTCAACAAACAGGATGTACAAGGAGAAAGTTAGGATGGACTGATAGCTCTGGAATTGGCCATCTATGCCCCGGTCTATCTTTATTGTACAGATAACATTCAAAGAGCACATAAAGTTACCATCTTATCAAGGAACTGTTCGATAATTCATATCTTGTCTTAGTTCCTGACCATCGTCTAAGTCGTCTGGGATATCTATCAAGGGAGACCCGCCAACTTATAGAGAACTGCATTAGCTTCGAGACAGGAAAATGCGAAGGGTCGGAAGAAATGCCGACCAGAAGACGTATTGCTACATGAGATGTGGCTGGACACGCTGATATATAACCATGGAGACGAGCGGTTGAGGACGCTGGTCAATTGATGTCCACCAGCTCAGTCAGCCGCAGGTAGATGGCTGGACAAAGCGTCTAACTTGATGGCACAATAAATAAGGAATAACCAGTGGAGCGTACTGGTTAATCGATTGGAGCTCGTGTAAGAGACGGTCAATTTCTGAGCCGGGTCATTGTCCACATCGCATGAACATCTATACGACAAATTTTATTGGAAAGCTAACAATTAAATCTAAATGACATGTCAAGTCACCCAAACCCAGTTCTTTCACAAACGTGCAATCATCCAAATAGACAAAAATAATTAGAGTTTACCATCCGTGATGCTCCAGATTAACCCATCTTTGTGAGTCGTTAAAACAGACCGATATTCAGCGAGCTCAACGGACCATTAGAGAACTGATACATGCGATTAACTATTTACCACATACATAACGGCACATACCAATTCCCGTCAAAATTAATTTTACGTTTGGGTTATATAAGCAACTTTTTGACCTTGAAAAAAAGAAAAGATCGTCGGTTTCTATTAATAAAAGGCCATAGCCACACGCCCAAGTAAGAAACAAAACTTGCATATATCTGCGAACAATGCAGATACTGCAATAATCATATGTGTTCATTACGTAAGTAACGTCAAAAAGGATTTTATTCTCAACCAGACAAAAAAAAATTGGGAGAGACTTTTTTGTAAAAGTAATGAATACATTTTGTCTGTCTCCTTCAGTTTAAGAGCTGGGACCTTTAGTCTATTGAATAGAGTTGCAATGGTTCAATTTAAATCAGATGGCGGAAAAGTTAATGTTTAGATGCAAATGATTTTCTTTGGGATAGATTCAAACAAAATAAGCAAATTTTTGTCTCAGATTGCAAAATATCTCAGATTTGTTCTTGGCGTTTCCTCAGTTGAGAGTATTGATACCCGCGCTGTCACCTGACCCTCGCCTTGTGGACTACGATATATTTGTTTAATTCTTAGATTTGTATCAGATTACGGGGAATATGAATGCCCCGTAAAAAAAATTGCATGATCCCGGAGCACAAGATATTCTTAGTTTTTGAAAAAGTGTAGAAAATTTGTACAGAATAAGATCAATATTATAAACGGACCTTAATTTCATTTCTTAAAATAGGTCAGATTGCTTCTCCCCATTATCTTATAAACTATACAGTATATAGAGATACGAGGTGCAGCTGTACCAAAACGTTAGAAATAAGGCCTGCCTTTGAATACTAAATAACGTTGAATCCGTATGACCTAATTACCGCTGAAGACATTTTTAAGCGAGTGTGGTACTGCTGAGAAAGGATTGATTTTGACATGAAAATGGACGTCGAGTGGTGGTTTTATGTGTCGGTCTAACCCAAAAGTCTTCAAGGAAGAAAACGAGATGGTTTAAGTCAGGGTACGGCCATGGAATTATTATATATTAGAAGATAAAGTAACGAATCATGGTAGCGTACTGGTATTTCTAAAGCATAGAAATATTCTAGCCTAACTACACTACCTCAAGCTCAGAGCTTCCATGTCCATCCGCCTCTGCCCGAATGTTCAACCGTCGCTAGTTTTTCTGTTGATGGAATCGACTATCGCAATAGTTGTATCAACTATCGATACCGGTTCCCATCATTTTTGTCGTTTACATTCAAATGGAAAATTTGTAAACCATGGATAATATTTCGACAGAAGGACGTTGTTAAAAACTAAGCACAAAAAAATGTATAATTATGATAGCTGCATATTTATGTCATATTAATATGCAATAGACTGTCAGTTATTATGTTAGTAGATTTCAATAAGCTTGAAGTAGTTAATTATTAACAATCTCAGACTTTGTACAGGCTGACCATGATGGTCTTTAAACAAAGCTAGAAATTGATGGGAACTACCTGTAGGCCTACTTCATGCTTATATAAGCGCACAGACATACTAACAATAGTTTGTTGTATTCCTGGATATTTAGAAGCTTCAAAATACATATTCGGTGAGTTATTGTTGCAAAAATGCTACCCATAGCACTGTCGCAATAGTATCGCAAAATTGCCCTAATTATCGCAATAGTGTTGTGGCCTATTCCCATACTATCCGTAACGTAAGACATAACGTGAAGTATTTGTTCTGGGTTAGGTTAATACTAAACCTATCCATTAAACTGACCCTAACCATAAACCTACACCTGAGACTAAAATGTAATGACGGACGGACCTAATAGTGTCGCCAAAAAAACTATTATTGCAAAAATGCTGTGGACTATCCCGATGCTATGGCTATAGCAGACCTGCTTACCCGGTGGTTTTTTGGAGTATTTCACAGAATTTATATTGTATACACCAATTTGTCAATGAAATGGCACATAAATTAACATTCCATGCTATGCGCGTAGCACAAAAATACACATAATGCTAATAAAATATAAAAGAACTTTTCCACACATCAATTTATTTAGGGGATGGCAAGACTGAAATGGTCAAAAATGAGGCAATAACCAATAGTCATCCCTACTTACAACTAATTTCACTCCACATAATTATCCATTTCAATTAGTGTAATAGCCATTTTCCCTTGAAATAAACTACTTTTTGCCGCCACACCCCTGCATATAAGACAACAAATGGACCACTCAATACGGAATACTCTCAATGGAAATAACCTTCTATCACCCTTCCTGTTGTACCACGGTGGCTACTATAATCCAAGAGCTCTGAATTTATTTCATCACTAATTTATCCTACGCTTGCCCCAAACATAGATAGATGACATCTGTATCAGTGGTTAAACTGGACACTGCGGAATGCGGATGTCAGATTTAAATCAAAGACCGCTTTGCTATATTTATACGCTTCCGTTATAGTCCGTCCAATTTACACATCACACATACTCAGGACGTCAGTGATGAGTCAACCGTTCATAGTCGTGTCACAAAGCTTAACAGAAAGCACCGGCTTGATTGATTGAGTGACTGACTGACTGATCTACTGACTGACTGATTGGTCGATTGATTGAGTGATTAGTTGATTGATTGATTGCACTTGTACCAGATCCGTGACTATGTGTGTTACCAGTCATGTATCAGACCCGTGACTATGCGTGATTCTTGTAATGTACCAGATCCCTTGACTATGTATGATACCTCTCATGTACCAGATCCGTGACTATGTGTGATACCTGTCATGTATCAGATTCGTGACTGTGTGATACCCGTCATGTTCCAGATTCGTGATTATGTGTGATACCCGTCATGTTCTACATTCGTGACTATGTGGGATACATGTCATGTACCAGATCCGTGACAATGTGTGATACATGTCATTGATCAGATCCGTGACTATGTGTGATACATGTCATGTACCAGATCTGTGACTGTGTGATACATGTCATGTGCCAGATCCGCGACTATGTGTGACACCTGTCATGTATCAGACCCGTGACTATGTGGGATACCATTCATGTTCCAGATTCGTGACTATGTGTGATACATGTCATGTACCAGATCCGTGACTATGTGTGATACCCGTCATGTTCCAGTTTCGTGACTATGTGTGATACCCGTCATGTTCTACATTCGTGACTATGTTTGATACATGTCATGTACCAGATCCGTGACTATGTGTGACACCTGCCATGTACCACATCCGTGAATATGTGTGATACCGGTCATATACCAGATCCGTGACTATGTGTAATACCTGTCATGTACTAGTTCCGTGACTAAGACT
>JAQQZZ010000018.1:61060-71226 GCA_030265115.1 Mopalia vespertina
CACTGTTTCAAAATTGCTAAAATAACCTAGGTTTAAATGGAGCAAGATTGCGTCATGGTATAGTTGGTTTATACTCATTCAATTTGATTGGCTGATTTCTGACACTCGTTTCACAAAATGTCTGCATCGAAAACAGACCGCGAACAGCATAGGCTTGTCTACTTCAAAAAAATATATAAAGCAAGGATATCTCTTTGGGTCAACAACAAAAATTTTAATATATATACTATAAGACATTTTCTATTGGGTGGAGAGATGCATTTGTTGTATTTTCCCCTCTTTTAAATTATCAGTTTAGTTTCCAAATAAATTGCGTTTGTCCGAATTAATTTTATTACAAAAATTTCATATCTCGCAGTACATGTATAATGTCTAATGAATTTAATGTAAACAAGTCTATAAACAATGGCCGATCAAATTTAATCAAGTCACATTTCAAGTCTATCTCAAAGTGTTCACAAAAAGGTCGCTATCATCAGTGTCTGAAGCTGCAGAAAGGAAGTCTCATCTCCTATTGTTTTCCCTGCACAGCACTTCTGGCTAAAAGCTTGTGTTATTCTGTAAGCCGACAATACCCGCTTTCATGAAATTTTAACCAAGTCTTAGTCAATATGTTTTTGTTAAAAAAAATAATAAACGCAAACAAGCAAGCAAAAACGAGTCTTTTCTCTTGGTGATCACTTCTAAACAATATCCCAAGAACCATACGTTAAAGTCTGTTGAATAACTTGAATTGATATTTTTGTTACGCCAATTTCAATGTTGAAGAGAGTTGGTTTACCCTATAATACAAAATTGACTTGCCCACATCTGTCTGACCTAATTCCAAACAGAGTTCCATCATTCAGTGAGCCATTGTTCAATGCATTATTTATTTAGGAATAACAGGACTTCTTGAACCGTTTAGGTAATGTAATGTCAAGTTGAATAAACTATCTATGTTTAAATGATTTTATTGTTTTGTCTGATCATAGCTGGAACTTAGCAGTGTTTAGTAGCAAGTCCCGTTTATTTCCATACCTGAGATCTGACAACGTCATTATGATCATATAATTAATGCCATATTATACGTAATTCTTTTTGTTTGTGTCAAATGTTGGTGTTTTGTTAGGTTAACGGTGTGATATAGCATGCCTTTTACCTAATAAGTACATAGTAAACATGCATTCTAAATTGGTCTAACACTGCAGAAGCCAACAGCTGAGCTGGCTAATACACGTCTGTAGCTGGGGTCTATGGACACCTGTGCAGCGCCCATTTATAATCGAATTAATACTCCACTGTGCAGCTAATTGATTCTTTGTCTCTTAATGCTTCAAAAACACACCAGCAAGCGTAGAATTATGGGATACACTTGGGGACCCATTCGGACGAACTTTGACATTAAATTCGGTATCACTTTAGAATCCAAGTAACACTCCATATGGGATACACTTGGTGATTCATTCAGGCGAACATTCGGTGAAATGACTATCACTTTAAAGAATTTTTTTTCAACATATAAAAGCATAAAAACACAAAAATGAATCACACTTCTGATGCCCAAGTTCAATTTATGCTTTATTAAATGTAACCACCTTAATGCGATTAACAATTTTGTAGAAATAAACCATAGTCCACCAAAATCTGAAGTGTCAGAAATAACTAATTCCAAATAGGATATCGAATATGTAAAATATTTCTTCCTTTATGCCAGGGGCTAAGCCATAAATCAAAAGTATGATGTTCAAAACGTTCATTTTACTTCATTTTTTAAGTTTGTTTGTTTGATTGGGGTTTAACGTCGTACTCAAGGGTATTTCACTTATACGACGACGGATTGTTCACTTTACACTGCACCTTGCCTAATTATGCTGAAAAACCGGGAGGAAACCTCATAAAAACCACCCCCGCGATTGCAGGAGCCACATTGTGTGACTCCCTTATATACCTGATGGTCGAAAGACAGACTCTATCCTGTAAACGGTAAATCGAAGGTAGTTACAGCGAGCAAATTCACTTTTGCAAGCCAAATTGCTTGGTTCCTATAATGTAGTCCTGTACACTTGTACTCCACACTATTGTATGTCTTTTAATTATTGTATTTTTTTTGTTAATTCATTTTTTAACTAAAATAAAAGTGTGAGATTGTGGTTTTCAACAGATAAATGTAGAATGTCCCTAGCTTCCACATGCATCTTAAAAAAGATCCATTCATGAACACAGATCTGCATTTTCACACACAGAATAAAAGCATTAGGGTCTGTGTGGTTTTATGGTTTTGATAATCCATATTTCTCTGACATTTCTTTAAAACTTATTTCCCAAGATCAACTAGAAGACCAAGCATGTATCAAACAAAATGTGTGTCCTTTCTAGACACCTTAACACAAAAAGGTAGAACCAAGGCCTACTAGTATTAATTCAATGTACAGCTCACATTGTCTAGGCCATCTGTTGACCTCAGATATATTTTTTTTACAGCGTCAATGTTCCATTGTATCTAAAAATCATTCCTAGATTGTAAGTTTGAAATTAATTTTTAATATAATTAAATAGTGTGGTTAAACCCATTGTTCAACGACTTTTTAATTATATTACAGCACTGAGCAGTGTACATGTACTACAACAATTATATCAATTCTATTACAATCAAAGTTGAAGTGATCTGCTTTGTTGGAAAACTTTTTTTCCAACAATGCTAAGTAAAGCCAGTGAGACTAGTTAAGAACTAAGGGTCATTATTTATATAGTTAATAGTGAGATAAGCTGGAGTTTGAATTAAAGATTGTTCTCTGGAGCAAACTCTTCAAATATACATGTAAGCTTGCCTTATGTATAACGTATTACAAGTTTACTGAATTAAGTTTTATAAAAGACAATTCAAAATATATGCAAGGGAACATTTGACACAAAATTCCAAATGGTTAAGAAGTAAAACAAAAAATACCTTCTATTACAGGTTAGGAAGATGGCCAAAACCAACGTAGCATGAATTAAAGACTATCATAGTTGAAAGTTGTATCCCCTTGGTACATTATCTTCAGCTTAGAGACTACATATGTTACAATGGACCAGGTGTCTGGGACCCAAGCAAGACAATTTAAGCCATCGATTAAATGCTTACTGATTTTAAATTCATCTAAAAGAAGTTTAAGTTGACTAATCTGAATCGCTGTGTAAAAAAACCAAATACAGTGTATCTTTCTAAATGATTTAGAAATTTGGCAAAATAAATGTCTAAGTGTCCAAATAATCTACATGTAGTTAAACTTCTCTACCAGTAATAACAATACCATTACAACCCATTAAAAGTTTAATAAAAGACACACATATAATTAAGTATAGACACCTTATAGAAACAAATTATCGGCCCTTCAACATTATCAATAAACAAACTAAAAAGTATAAACACAACAGTATCAGCTTGCTACCCTGTTGTCTTGGAAGGGAAAAATTACATATCAATTGACAGTCACATCGCTTGTGGGTATCTTATTTCTCAATAATGGAGAAATTGCCACTGTTTACAAAATGTCATAGAACTAACAAGGTATAGAGAAGCAGAGAAATATTGTGACATAAGCTTACCAGCGAGTTGATAATTTTTATTTAAACTATAAATAATCCAAGTTAACAAATATATCATGATTATGTAGGTAAGAGGTTGATAGCTGTTTGACACAACTGTTCAGATACACACGGTATGTTTTATTCATAGGTACGTTGAGGCCAATAAGCAGTAGAGTAAGTACTGCGACTCAGAGCGCGGTTTTTCATTTTTTAGGTGAAAATGTTGTTCGCCTCTTGACGTTGCCCTCATTTGACAGGGGCATTTTACAAGCAAGGGTGCAAGAAATCTTGAACTCAAATATTGGTCATCTACATTCAACTGATAAATGTTTATCTGTAAACAAATATACGCACATATATTATGCTAAAAGTGAAATATGAATATGTAAAAATCTCTATTATTACCTTGCTTTTCATTCGGAGACCGCGATGAAGTCTCCGCCATTTTGAATAATAAAATCTCTCAATTATTCTCCGCCAAACCACGGAAACTAATCAAGCCGACTATATGCAAACAACTCGTCGTTATTCACATCCAAAACACTTAGTTATGCCGCACCTTGGGAGTGGCACTTATCAAATGAGACACATTAATTGTCAGAAAGTCTCAAAAAGCCCCAAAACAACCACATGCTTCGTAGTTTGTTAAGGATTTCGACTACCCAAGAATTTAAGATCGGACACATACAATTTTTATTGGATAATTTTTTTGTCCTGAAAATTTTATCTATCTGTATGAATACAAATTAGAAGTTATTTTGGAATCGACACCACATTAATATATGTAACATTTAATAGATTTTGTGCGGAACGATGAATGAGGAACAAGACAAGATGGCGTCGACTTCGGATTCGGAAGAAGTAAAACAGCTACCTCCGTTGAGAGAATCCAATGAATTATTAGGCTTACATGAAATGTTTAAAATCGTTGGCGATCAAATGACAACAAAGGATGTCAGATCACTTAAGTTTTTGTATAAGAGATTTATGCCCGTGCCTGTATATTCTAAAGTTAACGATGGCTTTTCGTTTTTACTCGCCCTTGAAAGACTTGGAAGATTGGACGAAACAAATTTCAAATATTTACTTCAAGTACTCAGAATAATTACTCGTCATGACCTGTCGCAATATGTGTCTTTGAGAAGACGCAAACCAGGTAAATTTTCTAAGGCTTTAAAGAGACACTTTCGCCCAAAATGTATCATTGAGATACCAAGCTGTGCATATGTGACATGTTTGTTTTTTTTGTAGTACGTGACGAATACACGGTAAATCGTCTAAAAACCAAATCGTCCATTAGCTGTTTTTGATAGGTCGATGTCTCCAACTTGATTGTCCAAATCGTCCTTATCATTATGTATGGAATGATATATTTCAATCTGTCTGCCAGAGTTACTAGCTATTTGGTTAGCCTTAAATGACGTCTTACCCACAGGGGCTCGACAAACAGACGGACTGACAACTACATACCAATACCATATATACATTAACAAGGGGCCTAACTCCATCAAAAATAAACAACCCCTTAGTGCTTACAACGTTCAAGTCTTGCAATGCCAATCTCGCAAAAGTTCACTCAGTTACAAAGGAGAGTCATAAATACAAAATTCTCATATGGCATCAAAACGTGGTCTACCCGTTTCATTTAGCTCATTTCATGTGCATGTGATTGTCCAACAAATATCATTCTCCATTTGTCTAGCACTTGTCATCTGGATATATATCATATATGATATGATTTTTGCGAGTTTGCAGGACTTGAACATCCTTAGGGTTTGTTTACCTTGGATGGAGTAAGGGGCCTTGTTAATGTATATGCTATGTAGTTGTTGATCCCATGTAAAGTATATAATTATCATGCCTTATAAATACATGTGTTTACCTCATGGCTAAGTGGCAGGCAGTTAGTGGGGGGTTTATGTTGGCATATCATGCCTTGTGCTCCGAAGGTGCAACAAAAAGGATGGAAATATCTATCTGACACATTCATCATAGGTTCAAAACATATGATACTATAAATTACCTTCGTTTATGAATAATAGTTAGTTACCTTTTTGTAACTTGTGAAAGAATTATAGCATCTAAAAAAACAGGTAGATCTATGTTTTCTGAGAAATCTGTATGCTTTATAACTGAACAATTTGGCATCTTTCTCCCAGTCGCAATTTCTAAATTTTAAGTCCTTAAAATAACGTCCAAAGTATTATAAGAATAGATAACTTTTGTTAACGTTGAGTATAGATATTGATAAAATGCTGGTTTTCATCTGTACTTCAGCTTTGAATAGTTTCGTAAAGATGTGTATTCTGCATTCACAGTAACTTACACTACTCTACCGAACTCGGCATTATTCATAGTGATCACCTACCAGCTCTTTCATAAATGTGAATGA
The DNA here is from genome assembly GCA_030265115.1 of Mopalia vespertina. Taxonomy (NCBI): domain Eukaryota; kingdom Metazoa; phylum Mollusca; class Polyplacophora; order Chitonida; family Mopaliidae; genus Mopalia; species Mopalia vespertina. The sequence goes on from JAQQZZ010000018.1 coordinate 67,005, forward strand.
ATTCTATTTCTGGTGAGACATCACATAACCCCAATACACTGCGTAGACCTGCATCTTCATCCATTTTATCATTATAAACTGAATACACATTTGTGCCTCCTCGTGTTAGAGAGGTTTGGACCACTTGTTTCAGCTCAGTCCAAATGTCGGACATCATTCTTTTTTTATTGTTAATCTTCGAATCTAAGTAAAAAACTTAAGGTATATCAATGAAAGGACAGTATGCTGCTGTTTTTATTTGTTGGCCACTCTCTGGTATGGATTAATCAAAAGCTTTCTCTTTAATTTTATGGGCAAATTTTTAGGTGATTACCGGTACTGGTAATATTTTACCTGTGTGAGCTGACTGTGTTAACTCCTGAACCATGTACAAATCAATTTATTCAAAAATTCTTATTGTGTGTATTAACATCAACATAAGTGTGTTAGCATTTATAGAGTAGCAGCCCAGAACCTTCCTTAGCAATCTTCAGTTCACACTACCTTCTTTCTCATCGGAAAAACATGCTGGTCATTTTGTATGGGAAATACCTCTGATGTGAATGACATCCATGTGAAACGCCAATCAGTGATTTAGAATATGTGCAGGTACATGTAGATCTATGCTGCTTTTACTGCAATACCCTACATACCCAACAAATAAAACTAGTCTATTAGTCGTTTAATGTTTTTTTTATTTTCTTTTCCTCCCTACAGTTGTTCTTGACCCTGTTGACGAATACTTACAAAGGAGTGCAGCTCTGGCCTGTGATGCAGTTGACTCTAAAAATTTATTAACCCTACCCCCAAAGATAAAATCAGTTAAATCTCATGAACAGTCTGTATCCTCTGGGGAACGTCCAGCTAAACGGCCACGATTTGGACATATACATTCCATTAGGAGGACTAGGAGCCAAGCTCAGGAGAGCAATGAAGCCAGTGATAGCCAGCAGGAAGATTTGGGCACATCTACCATGTGTTTAGAGAATTCCTCAGAATCCGATGAAATTAAAAAGAAAGTTACTTGTGGTAAGTGTTTTGGGGGGGAGGGAGCTTTCTGTTGCCCTGGGGCTGTCTGTGCAGCATGAAGCGATATGTTTGTAATGATTTTGTATTGCATCATGTGATTTTCCTGTCTTGTCCTTTTGAGGGTGGGTTCCTTAACCCGGTGATAATATGAGTGAAATAACTAAGTACAACTTTATACCCCAAATCAAACAAATAAACAATCATTACTAACACAAAGGGACTTTATGCTTTTACTAAATAAAATAACACACAAGATGTTGGTGGACTGGGTGTGTCATGTACAAATTAATTAACTTTTAAAATTTTTTGCAACAGCTTTATTTGTGGAGTTCAGTGTATAAACTAAGGTGCTATGTCTGTTTTGGACGGATATAAAACCAGTTGTAAGGCAACTAACTTAAAGCCAGGGCTAAGGCAGAGGGGTGTCCAACCATCCTTTAGACATACTGAATTGAACAGTTGCCTCATTTGGACATCGGGCCCACGGCTGTGGCTTAGTTTTAGCGAGTGCGCTTACTAATCCTACTTTGATTTACCATTCAGTGACGTTCACGGGATCTAGTCCATCTGTGGACCATCAGGTATATGAGTGAGTCACGTGATGGGGCTCTGGCAATTGCGGGGGTGGTTTTTAAGAGGTTTCTTCTTGGTTTTCCACCGTAATTAGGCAAGGAGCAGTGTGAAATGACAATCCGTCATCATATAAGTGAAATACCCGTGAATACGACGTTAAGCCCCAATCAAACAAAATCAAAAATATCTGTGACTTAAGGTGTAAAGGGAGAATTTCAGTTAATTGTGGATATTGTAACATGGTTGTAAAGAGATATCTTCTGAATCTGATGCCTAACTCCTCCTTCATTGGTATGTACTTTTTCTTGTGTTTCAGATATCCGATTAAGAGTGAGGGCGGAATACTGTGATCATGATAGTGCTTTAGAAGGGAATATATTTTCTAACAAGGCAGACCTTTTTGAGAAACGAATAGAAAAGTTCATGCAGGCCAATACAATATTAAAATCTCGAGATCTTGGCTCAATTATTTGTGACATTAAATTTTCTGAGTTAACATACCTGGATGCATTTTGGAGGGATTACATTAACGGATCATTGTTAGAAGCTTTAAAAGGCGTATTTATAACAGGTAAGTTGTACATATGCAGTGTCATTTTTTCTGAAAATTCTCACCATTTACAAAAACAGCTAAGTTGTGTTTAACTTTATGCATTTTCTCTCACTAACCATCAGCTATACAGAAATCCTCTCCGGATAGCCTCTAATAGAAGAATGCTGATTTCTCAACTATAGCCAGAGCAGGCTTTCCTGTTAAACATTCAATTAAAATCCCCTAGAATTGGCTTCTAGTGTCAATCTTTCTACAGACTTTGATTGGTCACCAGCAAAGTAGTTTTTCAGACAGCCAGTAAAATGGGTGTGATTTAAGATATGACATAAACAACCACTGTCTGAAGTGCCCTTAATTACAGGATTAAATTTACCCTGTTCTGAGTGACCCTGTTCTGGGCAACCTTGGAAAAAAAACATCATTTTTATTTGTTGATGTTATGACCATTTTAATGAGTTTGTCTCTCACAAAAGCTTTTGTAAAGATCACCGAAGCCTGTTTAATTGCCATTATTTTATACCTTGAGATTTCATGTGTATATATTTTCTATATGTATAATCGATAGGAAACCGTCCTTTGTCATTTTGACAGCTCGGGGAGCTACCTGTTGCACTGATGCTTTCAGAGCTAAGACTTAGGGGCCTACATGGAGTGTATTAGCTGCACACTTTTGTTTTATTGCATTGTTCGTTATCTCCTGTGCTTGCCTTCAGGGGTATATTTTGTCATTGTAAATTGTCTTTAACAGGGTGGTTGACATATGAGTGAAATAGCTTTAAGTACATCATAAAATGCTAATGATCAACCAATAACTTAATGGCAGTTCAGGATTTTTATTTGGTTGTCTCTTTTGTGAGAATTATATGTAACAAATAACTAACATATTTCTGTGTTAATCTGTGAAATTTTTTTTTTTCTTGTTTCCAGAGTCTCTGAAACAAGCTGTTGGTCATGAGGCTATCAAACTGTTAGTTAACGTTGATGAGGATGACTATGAAGCCGGCAGAGTGAAACTCCTACAAAATTTGATAGAATAAATCATATCAGCTTGACTTGTTTATGAATAACATTGTTAACACAGAAAAGTCAGGTTTTGTTCAGTCCGAGTCGTACCCTGTAAACATAATTCCACTTATCTGGGGGGAGCGTGGTCTCACTAGTCTGTGTTTTTATTATTTCCACCCAAATGAACAAGACACTTTTAACTGAAGGAGTTGACAGTATTTATGTCAAATAATTCATTTAAACATACTAGTCCCAATTAAAATAAAGACAGTTTCCTTTATTTTTAATTTACTTTGTATTTAACCCATCCAATCGAACAGCTTACAGATATCCTGTCAATACTCTGGAATCTGGATACAATGAATTTAAGAAGATTTTTTTGTACATGTAATTAGAAATGGGAAAAAAATATCAATGGATATCATATGTTTATTGTTATCTACTCAATGTAACTATTGTGGAGTATTGGTTAGTAATGATCAGTTTAAACAACATACCAGGAAACAATTTGTATCCGATTTATTTAAAATTTTAACATTCATAGTGAATGATAGTGAAAAAATTAATTCTTTTAACAAATAGCTAAATTTTAAAGATAAGAAATAACAAAAATAAAGTATGTTTGAATATAATTATATAGTCTGAAATAAGCAGTTTTTAAAAAGTGTGTTCAAAGTGTGTGGATAACTTTTCTAATCATTTTGGAGTCCATTGCGTAACTGACTTGGTAACTCATGATGGTGGAAAATCCATGCCACCACAGTTGGGGCTGACCTGATTTATTTTTTTAAGGGTACCCTTAGATTGCTGGAAATGGTCTTTCCCTTCTAGAATCTGACTTTTTCAATGGAAAGCAATTATTTACAAAAAAACAGAAGAATAAGCATTACCAATTTTTTTCATTCAGATCTAGATTTTTTTTGTGTGTAGTGCTGACAGGGCTTTAATTGAAGAATTTTAAGCCAAGGTTACAGGATTTGTAATTTATGATGATATATTGAAACTGATCATTTTTGTGTCTTTTAGAAAGTGAAGATTAACAGTATTTTCGTTATTTTGGGATAACACTTTCTTAGTTTGAAC
>JAQQZZ010000018.1:71326-88336 GCA_030265115.1 Mopalia vespertina
CTATCTACAATACGTTTTACAAGCTCAATTTCAGAGTTTCCACATATAACTGCTCCAACGTCGTTTAAATTTCTGTAGGTTGCAAAGTGATCTGTCTTCAATTGAACTTCTGATCAATGAGGTAGAAAAAGTTGTAGAATATTCCTATAGTGTTTCTCTGGTACGTGGAATTCTTGCATATCTTACAACAGCAGGTTGATTCGTGTACCTTTTTGTACGTATCCAAGATCATTCTGTAATTCATGACGATGTTCATTATTTGTATTTCGAAACAACTCTGAATTCTGAACAGAAAGAGGCGAGACACTTGTCCTCAAATTCGGACTGATTTGGTCAGTTTTTATACCGATCAACAATACTGGTCATCCAGATATCATCTGTATTTAAATTATCTCCTTTACTTTTACTCTTTAGAACATCAAGTGGTAAACTCATTTGGACAGGGTTATCTCCAGTCGGAATAAATTGAACCTTCTTAGAGCATTCCTTTAATCGTAAATTACAGATCTGAAACACGCCTTCCTGTGCAGAAATCTCTCTGTTGTGAAGATACACACCTCCTAATTTTTTTCATCATCTGTTTGGCATCTTCGTTTTCACGGACTGCTTCCTTTTGAGCATGTTACAAAAAGTAAACCCATTTCTTTCTCAGCCTTTGAAATGTAAGAGATTATATCAACAACACATGAGTAGGCATCTATGACCAATTGTATGTCCATGTTAGCATTCCAACATCTGAGAAGATCCTAGTTTGTATTGATTTATCCATACATCTTTTGGTTTTCGCTGTAACACCACATTCATCTTCTTTGTAAGTTTGTCATTTTCAAATACATCCTGATTTATACCAATCTCTTCAAAAACTTCATCTGCAGATTCAAATAATCTGTCACTCTCTGAAAGGGAATTCCAAATTTTCTCCAGAAGCTGCTTTGCCTCTTCAGTTTTCAATGCGTCAGAATTTGTGTCAGGAACAATAAATGAGGGTTCTTCTTCGCAGTTATCAACATTTTCACCTGATCTAGAAATAAAGGTACGGTTTGAAGGTGGTCTTGGAAAATTAAACCTGCATTTAGTTCCTCTTTTTCGACAAGTCTTGGAATGGTTTTTGCTATGCTCATACAACTCTTCATCCTCTGAAGATGGTTCTTCATCCTCTGAAGATGGTTCTTCACAAGTGATATATAAATGAAAGAACTTCTTCGTCTGACTCTGTCAATTTTTGGAGAGTTTTCAACCCAGAATAAGCAATGAGTGTGAGGAGAACCATGCTGCTGAAACTCAACTCTGACTTTACCAATATGATTGGCTGGAGACAAAAGTAGTTCTTTAACCCTTTTACTGGTCAGTTTTTTTCCAAAGACATGGTCCCTTCGGTGAATTTATTTTGGAAATTTGTACAAAATGACGTCATAATGACAAATCACCAACAAAACATACATTTCATGTTAAACCTTTATTTTTTTCAGATTATGATAATAAACACTTTAAAAGATGTCTGGCTTTGTTTATTAGTTTAATTAGTGTTAATTTGTCTATTTGTGGTACTTTTCAAAGCACACGTTCCGGCACAAGCCAACACCACAGTCTTTGCACCACGTTCCAACCCTGGTACCTTTGTAAATTGTTTGATTTGGGTTTTACACAAAAGGCACATTTCTTCCTTTTACCATCGAGGATTTTACTGATAAAATGCCTGGCACTTTTCCTTGCTAAAATGTCTCCAAGACTGGCCTACCTACTCTTGTACGAGGTTCCTGATAGCCTCCAATGAGATCAGCATTTCCGGGTTCACTAGCGTCTGTTTCAGGCTCTGAATCTGGGTCATTGTAATCAAAATCATTCACATCAAGATCACTTCCTGATTCCTCAGTATCGGAAGAATTACTATCTTCATCTAAAAAGCTTAAAACTTGTCGTACATCGAATTTAGCCAAACCGCCTAGGCGTGGGACTACCACTTGGCGCAGCCATCTTTGAAGCGTTGTCAATGACTTCGTCAATCTCCGTAAGCAAATTAGTTACTACGGAAATAGTCTAGCCTCGTTTTGGCTCAACCGGTATTCCAAATGTATCTAGGAATTATTGAGTGTCCAGTTATCGGCCGAAATTCGCCGATTTTCGTTCCCAGGATGCATCTAAATACATGTGGCAGGAAATGACAAAAATGTCGCTCTACCGATAAGCCATGCCGACAGAAATGTCGTTCGACCGGTAAAAGGGTTAACATTGGGTTAGTCAAATTAACAGGATTACAGAGATGATTGTTTTTGCAAATAAACTGTTTTTAAATATTTACCAAATGCATTTTAAACTGTTACCAGGGTCACACTGTAGAACAAGCCAGAGAAATCCTGGCACGAGATGGACCAAATTGTTTATCGCCACCGAAAACAACCCCAGAGTGGGTGAAGTTTGCTAAGCTACTTTTTGGTGGTTTTGCCATGTTACTGTGGCTTGGAGCAATACTCTGTTTTATAGCCTACTCAATTCAGGCAGGAACATTTGAAGACCCACCCGGTGATAATGTAAGTATAAACTCTAAAAAATTAACGTTTAAATAAAAATACTGTTTTGTTTTTTTTAAAATTGTGTAAGGAGGTTTCGTGTCAGTTTATATTTTAATGCTGAACCCTGACCAGTAAATTTCAGATGAAGTACATATGTGAGTCTTTAAGCCCTAATGCCACCAACATACTTACCCTACAAAAGTCCCCATATTAGTGTAAAAGTTTTAATCCCTTAATTTTTTTTATGGTGTTCACAGCTAACATTCATCTTTATACTTTTGCTTGAACATTTGTCAACAAGCAATTCCATTAATTTCTTTTTATATTTGATCTTTTTTAAATCGCTTATTTAAATTTTTGTGTTTCAGTTATATCTTGGTATTGTGTTAGCTATTGTTGTCATTGTTACGGGTTGTTTTTCGTATTATCAAGAAGCCAAGAGTTCAAGAATTATGGAGTCTTTCAAAAATATGGTTCCTCAGGTATGCTTTTAATGTCTTATTCCACTTTTGACTGTTTAGCCAGAAATCGAGAATAGGTAGTCTCTGATCGCTATTTTTATATTTTTTATATTTTTATACACGTGTTCTCGCATGTTCTTGAGATTTTCACTTTCGATTCCACCCTCTTAAGGAGTCTAAAATTCTTATGGATTTCCATAAACCACCCTTTTACATCATGTTTCTGTACAACGGTAGCTGGTAAAATGCAGAAAAATAATGTAAAAGCTGAGGCCTTATTTATAGTGTGTTGATAATGTAAAAGCTTAGACCGTATTTACAGAAATTGTGTTAAAGATACATTTGAAATTTTTGCTAAGGGTTTCCACTTTGTCTAAAATTTCTTTCACTTGGATCTATTTACCATAACCCAACTAGATGTTGGAAAATATATTCTTGAGTTATCTTGAAGTTTTCAAAACATCTAATTAACATAACCTTGTACAAGTTTGCCAGTGAGTTAAACACAGGCAATACCATTTACACGTTATGATATAAATCACATGTACTATTGTTAAAAGCTGTTACTAAATGCATTAATACGGTCTGTCTTCTATATTACAGTACGCCATTGTTGTTAGAAGCGGTGAAAAGTTAAATGTTCGTGCTGAAGAACTTGTGATGGGTGACATCATTGAGGTCAAGTTTGGTGACAGAGTGCCAGCTGATTTCAGAGTCATAACAGCTCATAGCTTTAAGGTAATTAATAACCGCTTCAAATGCTTGGTAAATATGTTTGCAGTGATGAATCTGTTATGTTCTGCTTGTTATCCTGAGTTACATGATTACATATACAGCGCTCTGAGCTATTTGGTCTCTTAAATAATATTTGGTATCAAGATTTATTTAACTACTTTTTGCTATAGCTATTGCTATAAAATAACTGTTCTGAAGCTGTTAGTTTTAACACAATAAATCCGCTCTAGGCCGTAATATGTGGTCATATAAATTATCTGGCAATAATTCTTATAGCTTATGTACTATGACCTGCTGATCAGTTGTGCTGTCTGTTTTGTGATGTAATGTTTTGTCAGTCCTGTCCGGATGGTTTCCTTCACCCATTGGCATGGCACGACTTTATAAGAATTAATTATCTATGTTGTAAAACAATTTTCTGCTGACATAAATATACAAACTTTCTGTAATTTTATTAAATAGTCTGATAAAACCCCTTCGGACCCCACTGACCTGGCTTAGTGGTAAGCGTGTCGGACTACTAATATGGCTTAGGGAATTGCAGGGGTAGTTCTTACAGTTTTCCACTTGTTTAAGCAAGGAACTGTGAAATGGACAACTTGCCTCGTACAACTGAAATAGCCATGAGTACAACATTAAACCCCAATCAAACCGAAACCCCTAATGTTGCAATACAACACTATATTGTAGGTGGACAACTCTTCCCTGACTGGAGAATCTGAACCTCAGACCAGAACTGCCGAATTCACAAATGACAACCCATTGGAAACCCGCAACTTGGCCTTTTTCTCCACTAATGCAGTAGAAGGTGAGAGCATTTTAATTGCCAGTGGTAAATGTAATGATTGAGCTTTGTTTATGGTTAACTAATGTTGGCCCGCATCAATGTTTGTCAATCGGGTTGACTATATCAGTTGAGTTATTTCAAAAGTTTCCCGTCTATAAGGATTTGATAATACTTAAGATTGTATACTTAGATTAACCTTCCATTATACAGCCCTCTGGCTAAGGGCAGTGTGTTTGGGGGGTAGCAATGCTTTACTAAGGCCTAGAGGAAAATTCAACACTTTATTGTTATGCTAGTGTAAATTACTTTAGGAATACCATTGAGCTACAATTTATCCTTATATTATGCATGCATAGAGAATCGCTTCAAAATATTCAACATCTGGAGTATGATTTTTTAAATTTATGTAGAACAGAATTATTTTTTACATAACCACTAGAAAAATATGTAAAGGTTGAAAAATAAACCCACAAGAGACTTCTCAACATTTTTAATTCGTCATCTTTTTAAAGGTACTGCTCGTGGTATTGTGGTTAAGACTGGAGATCGTACTGTGATGGGACGTATTGCTAACCTGGCCTCTGGGCTAGAAGTTGGAGAGACCCCCATTGCCAAGGAAATTGCCCATTTCATTCATCTGATCACTGGTGTAGCTGTGTTTCTTGGAGTCACCTTCTTTCTCATTGCTTTCATTCTGGACTACCATTGGCTGGATGCTGTTATCTTCCTCATTGGTATCATTGTAGCTAATGTACCGGAAGGTCTCCTCGCTACTGTAACGGTAAGATTTTATGCAGTTATATAATATATGCTGGACTATTTTTAGTATTAGACACAGGATTTAATGGATGCTACTTGATATAAACAATTCAAAAAATACTTACTACCAAAGCTTACAAGAATAAATCTAGTTTTTAATAATTCAGAAAATAAGTTTTGTGAAATTGTACACATTTGTTTTTGCTATTTGCTGTAATGATGTGTTACAGCAATTATCTTCAAGGTGATTTTAGATGGTTTTAGACATTTTATTAATAGAATAATTGTCATATTTTTCTAGGTATGTTTGACCCTAACTGCTAAACGTATGGCAAGCAAGAACTGCCTGGTGAAGAACTTGGAAGCTGTGGAGACATTGGGCTCTACATCCACCATCTGCTCTGACAAGACTGGAACGCTCACCCAAAACAGAATGACAGTTGCTCACATGTGGTTTGACGGCAAGATCATGGAGGCTGACACCACTGATGACCAGTCTAGTGAGTTTTCAGACTAATTACTCTGTCCTGGCATGTGAAAGCCCTAAGTTTATCAATCAATCGATCTTTGTTACCAGCAATCCAGTCACTTGATACTTTTGTGTACGGCCTCTTTTTGCTCAAAATGGAATAGTGGTCATAAGTTATCTTTTACAGTTTAACATGATCTCTTAACCTAATGAGGGGTTTTTCATTTCTGTTTCCTGTTTTTAATGTTAAACATTATGTGACATACAATGGGCAATGATGAAACTGTGTTATGTTCTGCTTACTTCTTTCTGAGGATAATGATTATGTACACACAGCGCTCTGAGCATTGTATAGCCTTCTAATGTTGTATTTCAATTAGTTTCAACATTAAGGACATATTACAAACAGTTACATTTTTATTTAATTAATTTACAGATGCCTCCTATGGCCAGGACAATCCCAACTGGATAGCTCTGTCTAGAATTGCCATGTTATGTAACCGTGCTGAGTTCAAGGTTGGCCAAGATGATGTACCTGTGCTTAAACGGTATGTACAGAAATTATAATCTTGTTTCTGTTGGTTTTACACTGCGCCTTTTGGCTAAGGGTAGTTTGTTTCAGGTGCAGCCATCATATAAGTTAAATACCCTTAAGCATGGGGTAAAACACAATCAATCAAGCAGTTTTACATTGTGGAGGTGTCCTTTTTAAATTGTGTATTACTATTGAGAAAGCTGTATCACCAATAAGCAAAAATCTTCTCTTTTTTTTTTTGTTTGTCCATGCTGCTAGAGAAGGGGGGTGAGGGGCTTAGAAATGCTACTCAGCGTGGGTCAATCCCAAATGCTTGTGAACACGCTACCTTGAAAAGAAATTCACTGATTAAAACTTATTACGTAGCTCCGTCTCATTAGGATGACTTAATCGTATTGCATACACCAAATTCCGTAAAACAAGATGGCTGTAATTACATAATTTTATAATCATAACTGTATGTGTTGTGAACATGGTAAGTAGAGAATAAATTAATAGATTATCTTGATACTCAGCTTTTTAACACTTTTGTACTATATGTTAATGGGATTTAGAATGCACTTTAACCTACATATGCATTTGTTTGACAGATCTATAGTTTCTTCAACAATGTAAGCGATACTGTAAATTATTATGAGTACATCTTTTGTTTACAGTGAATGTAATGGAGACGCCTCTGAATCTGCCCTATTGAAGTGTGTTGAATTGTCTTTGGGTAATGTGCCCGAATTCAGAAGACGTAATCGCAAAGTCTGTGAAATTCCATTCAACTCAACCAATAAATATCAGGTACGTTGCTTACAATCTGTTTGCCTTCTGGCTTTATACAGTATATTTCAAACTGTCTGTTTTGCCATTGAGAAACCTTTATTGTCCAAGAGAGTGAGTAGTGATTCATTGTTCAGTGTACCATCGTGATTAGAGTATAATACCATTAGGAAAACATTGGTCAATCTAGATATTTGTGTTTATATTATTAGCTGTCGGTCCATGAAACTGAAGACCCTGACGATCCCCGTTATATACTGGTGATGAAGGGAGCTCCAGAGAGAATCCTCGACCGATGTGGAACAATACTCATGGGAGGCCAAGAATACCCAATGGATGAGAAGTTTAAGGATGCTTTCAACAGTGCCTACTTAGAATTGGGAGGTCTTGGAGAACGTGTACTTGGTAAGAACACTTTCTAGGTTTTATTATTTGTGAAGATTAACTTTTGTCTATCACTTATCTATCCTATATCGAACAAATGAATATACCCTTCATCATAAAATAACTACAAGTAAGACTTTCATGTTTCCATTTAGTAAAATAATATCCTGTTTGATTGAAGGCACTTTTTTATCGAACAAAAATAATGTGACTAAAATATTACGTTAAATAAAATGCTTGACCTTTTCATTTCCTCAGGTTTCTGTGACTACTACCTGCCCTCCGATAACTTCCCACCAGGATTTCCCTTCGACCCTGATGAGGAAAACTTCCCCATTGAGAACCTTCGTTTTGTTGGCTTAATGTCTATGATTGACCCTCCTCGTGCTGCTGTTCCGGATGCTGTAGGAAAATGTAGGAGTGCTGGTATTAAGGTCAGTCACATTTTTATGTATCCGTGCAGGTGGTTGGAGGGAGCATCCTGTTGCCATGGTGCATTTAAAGCTAAGAGGCAACAGGAAGTGGATATGTTTGTTTCAGCTGTTTTCTGTTCGAGAAGTTGGTTTATTTTTACTTAATATCTGTTTTACTTTTTATCAAAAGCAATAATAGAATTACATTAAAAAAACAGCTATATATTAAAACATGTATTTTATTGATCCGGTTATTATTTTACTTAATATTATTTGTTTTACTATTTATCAAAAACAATAATAGAATTGCATAAAAATCTAACATTTTTTTTTATTATGTTTAAAAACGTGTATTTTATTGATCAGGTTATTATGGTAACTGGTGACCATCCTATCACTGCCAAGGCTATTGCTAAAGGTGTGGGTATTATCTCTGAAGGCAGTAGAACTGTTGAAGATATTGCTGCTGAGAGAGGTCTGCCCGTCGGTGAAGTCGACCCCAAGTAAGATAATACATTAGTTTTCAACTGTTCTGCTTTCATAAAGAAATTTATGAGACTTGGATTTTTGTCTCCTTTTTTTTTTTTTTTTTAAATGTATGGGTGTATTTATACATATGTTTACATATTAAGTAAAAAAGATTGCCATGTTTTAGACCAATGTATTGCACTGAACTGGCTTCAGTGTTCGTGAAGCCATTAGAGCCTTGATGTACTGGTAGGGCCAATTGACATTAGTAAACAAACTGGTTTAGACGGTCTTTTATATAGTTTCAAATGAATTTTCTTGTCCAGTTAACTTCTTCAAGACCGTAAGAAATTTTTTTATTATAGTGTTTTGCATTTGTATATTTATTGTAATCAACTAATAGGTGAACTCAAAGTAAATATTGTTATGTCATTTGCCTAAATTTGAAACTGATGTTTCAGGGATGCCAAGGCTGCTGTAATCCACGGATCTGATTTGAGAGACATGACCCCTGCTACAATTGACGAAGTTCTCCGTAATCATTCTGAGATTGTGTTTGCCCGTACCTCCCCACAACAGAAACTGATCATTGTAGAAGGTTGTCAGAGACAAGGACAAATCGTGGCTGTAACTGGAGATGGTGTCAATGACTCCCCAGCTCTGAAAAAAGCTGACATTGGTAAGACTTCAAAGCAGTTATGTGAATTATATCAAGATTGTAACTGATGTGCTTAATTGTCTATATAAGAGCAAAGAGATTCAGGTAACATCAAATGAAAACCTCTGCTGAAATTTTAATTTTAATATAATATTGACAAAAATGATTATTTGATTGACTACTTTGAATGAGGGAGTAACCACCACATAAGAATGACATGCAGTGCCTTTCTATGTGTACTCAACAAAATAAATGCAGCCCACTCCTGTGGATTAGTGATTAACATGTGTCTACAAATCCTTATTCAATGTACCGACCACATGTTTTTTACGAGGTTTCCTCCTTTTTAAAGATTTATTTGGAAGCTAAATAATTTTGCCTGACAATATGTTCGAATATTATTTAAAAATATAATCTAGCAGATCTCTGAAAGGTAATTAAAATGTTTGATGTGACTTTTTGTGCAGGTGTTGCCATGGGTATTGCTGGAAGTGATGTCAGTAAACAAGCAGCTGACATGATTCTTCTTGATGACAACTTCGCTTCTATTGTCACTGGTGTCGAAGAAGGTAAGAAAACATATATATGCATGACACAAGTTTGATAAATAATCATTCAAAATAAAACCCAAATTGCCCTCTAGCTAAGTTTGTTTGTTTGAAGAGAAGTACAACTGTCCCTTCAAAAATTAATTTGCTTGACCTCTTGGTTGTGTTAGTGTCCATTATTGTAGACATACTCCGCTGTCCTGTGAGTGAAATACCATTTAGCACGGCGTAAAACATCAAACAAAATGTAAATTTAGTGCTTGTTGGTCATGCTTTAATATAATAAAGCCAAACATCTTGAAATATTTATCTTGAACATCGGTTTAACACAACACATTGAGTACATCACCATCATCTGAGTTAAAAATACTGAATTACATACATCAATCAAATTTTGTATGAAATATTTTTGTTGCAGTAACCTTAAGGCTTATTTGGGCATTTCAAAGTAAAACCAAGAATCCGGACATTTAGAAAATGTTACTTCATTTGATATATTTTTCATCTATATTTCAGGTCGTTTAATCTTTGACAATTTGAAGAAGTCAATTGCGTACACTCTGACCTCTAACATTCCTGAGATCAGCCCATTCCTCCTGTTTATTGTCGTGGACATCCCTCTACCTTTGGGAACTATCACTATCCTCTGTATTGATTTGGGAACAGACATGGTCAGTTTAATTTATTATTTGTTAAAGAAAAAAAAACTATTTTTATTGACAGTACAATAAACTGTTTATATACTAGAATCGGTTTTGACTAAACAAACATTTTTTTTGTTGTCTGCTATTTGAAAACGTATTGTATGGAATAGTCATTAAATTTTCTAACATTATTAGACTATGAAAAAACAAGTTTCTTGGCCATGATGAATCTGTGTAATGTTCTGCTTTATGGATATGAGGTTCATGATTATGAGTACACAGCGCTCTGAGCAAGTTTTCCAGACAAATTTAAGAACTTCCCTGTGTTGTCCGTCTTCATTCTGTGTCGCAGTTGGGAGGCAACTTCCTGTAACCCTGGGACTAAGCTGCTACAGGAAGTCTATCTGTTTGCGTTGTCTTAGTTTGTATTGTCCTGTGGTTGTCCTATCTTGTCTTTGCTTGTATTGTGTCCTGTGGTTGTCCTATCTTGTCTTTGCTAACCTTCTGTATTGCATAAAACTTCAAACAAACCAATCCTTTTGTGCCAGCGATGTGGTGTGATTTCCTTTATCCATTGTCCTGACCTTACTGTCAAGTTAGTAATATTTGTAGGCTTCGCAGAGCTACGGGACAAATATGAAGCTGTCCATTGCATTGTTTTTTGATTTTGTGATTGTCTTGCCTCCGTATCCAGCAGTCTGATTTTAATTGTTTCTCAGGTACCGGCTATCTCTCTGGCTTACGAGTCCGCTGAATCAGATATCATGAAACGTCAACCTCGTGACCCAGTCAATGACAAATTGGTGAATGAGAGGTAAGCTTTCTATATAATAAAGGACAATTGTACCTGCTCAAAGTAAAGGACTAGAAATAAGTGATTAATGACTTTAATATCAAGTTGGTTCAAATTTATCTGACGGTTATCGGTTTCCTTTGTTTTTCTAAGGGCTTCAACGAGCCCATCTGTTTTGTGTATCTTTTTAACTGTGTCTAGTGTTCATTGCTTCTAGTCCTAAAACAAAATCAAAGAAATGTATCCCTATGACCTCTCCACTAATGTTTTATGGTTTATTTTTGAACAGATTGATCAGTATGGCTTATGGACAAATTGGTATGATCCAAGCCTCAGGCGGCTTCTTCACTTATTTTGTCATTTTGGGTGAGAATGGTTTCTGGATGTCTCGTTTGGTTGGAATCCGTGTGGAATGGGATTCCCTAGGTGTCAATGACCTTGAGGACTCCTATGGACAGGAATGGGTAGGAATATCTAATTGATTTTTAGTTAAATATGTTTTACTACAGTTTGATAGTGGTTGTTCCTGAATGTTTCTAACCAATGATGAATCTGTGTAATGTTCTGCTTTATGGATATGAGGTCCATGATTATGTATACACAGCGCTCTGAGTGGATCTTTAACAATGCTTTAGAGATTTTAGGGTTTAATAACACATTCACCTGTACAGGTGGGATTTAATCATCAAAGATTTTTTTATAGCTATTATGTACTCTAGTAGCATCATGTTCTTCCATAACACTCATGAAACGTAACAGTACAGCTCTATAAAATTCAGTGTTCAGCAATGTAACAAAATAATCGACTGATCTTTTTCCAGTAAAGTCAATACTCCTATGTTAACTTATTTTTAAAGCACACCTTTTTGTTAAGCCGTATACATGTAGGGCCTGCAGGTTGGCTTTTTGTTAGGCAGGTCTGCTTACTAATCTTACTTCGATATACTGACCCTGAGATAGTCGATTTTATCCAGTATAAGTCACAAGATATGGCTCCTGCAATTGTAGGGGTGGTTTTTGCAAGTTTTTCCACTGGATTTAAGCAAGCTGTAGTGTGAACTGGACATTGCCTCGTCATAGTAGTGATACTGTCTGTTACTAAGCTCAACTCGAATCAAACATATAATAACCACAATTTGTGTTCTTGTTTGTTGTAGACTTACCATCAGCGGAAGATTCTGGAGTACACTTGTCACACTGCCTTCTTTGTGACCATTGTGGTTGTACAGTGGGCTGATCTGATTATCTGCAAGACCAGGAGACTCTCTCTCTTCCAGCAGGGAATGAAGTGAGCAATTTAATATTTATACCATCTCATTAGTTAATGTCATTAGAACCTTTATTTCATCACACGTTTCGAATAACAATGGGGCCCACTCTCGTGGTTAAGTGATAATCTAACTACTGGTCTTCCATCAGATTCTATTCTCCTAGGCCTGGTTGCTTGAAGCACTATTAAATTTAATCCACTATTAGAGGACGTCACGCCATGTTGTAGGTCTATCTCTTATATTATATCTCTGGTATTAGGGGCTGATCATCTTTACAGGATTTCATCAACATCCCTGTGCCAGTGGGATTACTTTGTAGAAATATATTTGATGACTAATATTTAAGTAACATGGTTATATTGAATGTTTTTTTGTTTAGGAATCATCACTTGACGTTTGCCCTGTTCTTTGAGACTGCTCTGGCTGCCTTCATGACTTACTGTCCAGGTCTAGACAAGGGATTGCGTATGCAGCATCTCAGGTATGTCCATTCAAAATCATTGGGGGTTTTTTCTGTGAACTGTTGATCCTCTGGCTATGTGGAAAAGTTTTGTTTTTTGTCAGGATAAGTGAAATTGAATGAGTTGAATTTGATAATACTGTTCAAAGAAAATTATATGAGTACATTTGACATAATGCAAAGTTTTATTAATTTCTTTTGCTTGTCTTTCAGATTTTCTTGGTGGTTCCCTGGGATCCCTTTCAGTTTGGCTATTTTCATTTATGATGAGTGTAGAAAGTTTATCCTCCGTCGGAACCCTGGCGGATGGCTCGAGAAAGAAACTTATTATTAACGATACGCCAAGCCCTTGTAGGATTTTTTTTTTTCTAATAACTATAATTCCGGGGCAAGAGTGAGAGCAGCTTTTGTTTTTAGGGGTCACAATACATTGAGACCATTATGTGATTGTATAGAAAATGATCTTTGGGTTGATGGTAGAGGATTGACATTGTTATAATGAAATAAAAGTAATTGAAAACAATAATAATCAAGAATATATGTGAATATAATGATTTTAGATGTAATTTATGATTCAAAGAGAAACATATATTGCTTTTATTGGTTTGCAAAGGTGTGCACTAAGGTGTGCGTGATTGGTGGTTGATGTAGCTTATTCTAGTTGACAATTGGTGAAGCCAGGTCTGTGACATCTTGACTAGCTACACAGTTGACATTTTATTTGTAATCTGGATCTTAAATCATTATTAATGTTTGTAGTGTAGATTTTATGAAATAACATTTTCTAAATCTTGACAATCTTTCGTAGTCTACTTATAGCAGGCAAGGCTACACCAAAGCCGAATTGTTTTAAGTGTTTATCTTTATCAATGATTTTTAAATTTTCGTGTTTTTCCTCTACTGTTACATAATGCCTGTACCAGTACTCTAGACCCATCTCATTAAGTTTTAAATCCCAGTATTTGGGGCATGCTTTGTACGTTGTGATGTCTTTCTTATGTTTGTCCAAATATATACAATGATAGCATTTACAATTCTTAATGTATACCAAATGTAATTGATACAATTGATGAATTCTAGCACTTAACATATCACAAATCTGTTTGTAATGTACTTGGATAGACTGGCCTGAATTCTGGGCAGTCTTCACTCATTAAGCAGTTATTAAAAATATTCAGGAGCACCGCCATTTTGTGCCATGCCTATCTTCACCTTTTTATTAGCCCATCACCCATTTTTAGCTTATCTTAGTTAGTATTGTATTTTACCCCATACTGTATAGGTTGATTGTTTGTACATTCCATTTAGTCACAAATCAACCAGATTTGTCATAAGCTTACTGCTCTCCCATACTCCTCCTGTCCCGTTTAATATACTGATAATTCCATACAGCAGAGATCTGATCCCTCTAATTAGTTGCTATGTCCAGTATTAAATATCAGTTGAGGAGTGCCTAGTACCTCCTATCGGTATTCACTAATCAAAGTTTGCACTGCTTCAACAAGGCCGTATACAATGTACTCAAGTTCCACATACTGCTCTGGTACATTGTTTTATGACCCAAAGCTTTGCCATTTGAAAACAAATTTACTCACTCGGCATGATTGTATCAGTTACCATGAATTGCTATTTGTACTTGTTTACTAATCAGGAATGTTCATCTAGTTTTATTACGTTTTTAAGATTGTTATCTACATGTTGTTAAACAAGTTTCTGGCTGCTGTAGGTCACATTTAAGAGGCTTGTCCGGTCTGTTAGTTGATGTTTGTCAGTATTTCATGAAGCACAATCCCTCACTTAGCATTAGGTAAAAGGATGGTCAGCCGTAAGACTAAAATGTGTTAGATTTGACCCTGTATCGTGTTTCATGATTGACATCATCTCAACGAGTCTGTGTAGTCTTAATGTGACTAGTTCAAGAACCAACATGAAGTGAAATATGCACTGAACTTTAGCTAATAAAGTCTTTAAACAAAAAAAATTGTTATTTGTTTTGTTATCAAGTTTGAGAAATGAAGTAACATTTGTTCCACTTGAAAAAAGAGTTTGATTGTTACTACACACCCACATATGAAAACTGCAGCTTGACGTAAGCTGAACTGGATATTTTTTAAAATGAAAAAGTGATAGTCTTACCGTGGCTTTGTGAAAGTCGGCCCATTCTTTCAGAGCTCAGGTGCAACCTGAAGCCGATCTGTTTGTCATGTCCTACATCCTGTATTTGCTCTATCTGGACTAAGTTTATTTAAACTGGTAGCTTGAATGCTAGCCTTCCTCTTTGTTTGTGATATCGAGGGTGGTTAGCTTTACCTATTGGGCTGGCACGCCGTCAAGTGAGTGAAATAACATTAAGTACGGCGTTAAACTCCCTTCAAACAAACAATTTTCAGCCTTTTAAACATAAGTTTTGACTGGGGCCAGTTGCTCGAAAGAGTATTAGTTTAATCTGGTGTTAGCGCGGCTAATCGTCTTCAACAAGGGGACATAACTATGGCATGAATGTCAACGGTTTTATTAAATGCTGTTAAACGGTCACAGAAAAATAACTCGTGCCTCGACCTATTAGTCTATCTGAAGAAGGCTACATTGTATGATAGACTATCAGAGATGCAGAGCTCGGTATTCTCGTAGCTATGTAAACATTCAGTTTTGTTTACAAAACTACTAAGATTAGTTTTTCGAGACCGATGGGAAATTCAACAAATGTAAAGTCTTTCAGACGATGAAAATCCCATCGATATATTTATATACAAAGAATATATAAACACAGGCCGTTTTTTTCTTTTTTCTCTTTCTTTCTTTCTATCTATTTAAAGCCTGAAATAAAGGTGTTAGCGTGCCGTATTTAAGCTGGGATGAGTATGTAGATACATACTCATCCCAGATTTAAGCGAGCAGACTCCAAATTATACAATCCTTGTATTACGACTTTTAGCCCCTAGCCAATCAAATCTTTTTAAAGCTGCCCTTGTCATTCACAGGCCTAAAGACTAGCTGTTTTTAAAATGTTTTAGGGAGAAGAAAAAAAACTAAATTGTTGACTTGCTGGTTAGATCGGATTTGTTTGTCCCAGCAGAGAAGAACATAGGGCCTACATTAGTTTTGTGGGGACTGCATGGAAAGTGGAAACTATATTCATTTACCACTACTTACCGTAATCTGTGAAGACTATTTACTTGAACATTTGGCCAATGTCTATTTTGGACCGATAAAAAATTAATTAGATCACAGCTAAAACTAGTACATTCTTGTCCTTTCATAATGACTTTGATGTGATGGTTTTAAGACTGTAATAGACAATACAATGTAGGCCTATGTTTTTCTTATGCCCAATAAATATTGCATATGACACTGGACGAAGCCAACAACCCCATTAAAACACCCTAATGTTCACGTTTCCATGTTTATTATGGGCCATAGAAATAACTTTGGACCTGGTCAGTTTTTGGCCCTGAGTTTGATTCTCTGTTCGGCGGCATTTTGTAACCATCCTGCAACTATCGAGCTTTTCAACGCAAACTGGGGACTTTGGGATAGACCCGTGCCATATATTACCAGGAAGTCACTATAAGCGAAGCACTATTTTTAGACAGTCACGAAAAAAACAGCTGCTTTTAAATTTTGAAAATGTTTAATGTGGGTCAACATTAAATGGAAAATTTTTTCGATTTGAGAATAAATAATTTTGTTAGTATCTTTAAAAAAAAGAATTTCCCGCGGCCGTGGCTTAGTGGTTATATAGAGTGTGTGCTTACGTATCCTACTCCAATTTACCGTTCACGGGATCGAGTCCGTCTCTCTACCACCAGGTACGAGTGAGTCACACGATGTGGCTCCAACAATCGCGGGGCTGGTTTTTACGAGGTTTCCTCTCACTGTTCCACAGGCAAGGAACAGTGTGAAGTGGACAATCCGTCGTCCAATAAGTAAAATACCCTTTAGTACGACGTTAAACCCCAATCAAACAAACAAATTAAAAAAGGAATTGCATTGATCTACAGCTGAATGACATCATAGCATAGTCCCGGGGTATTTACAGCTGTATTTCCCTGGCTACACGACCACACAATTATCATTCTAAACATTATTCGTGGACCTACCTGCGGACCTGCCAACTCTAAGGTATCAACGCGCCATTTTGTCTGGTTTCCGATATTTCGGAAACCAGATTTAAGCGCGCAGTGATACTCGTCGCATCACAGCGTGGATGGACTTCACAATTGTAAACAGCAACACGTGTTTGCGCTTTATCTGTTATTTTAAAATGTGACTTTTGAGGTAAAAATGACTATCCTTTGGTTTCGGTTCTGTTGCATTTACTTGTTAAATAACTAGACTCGCCTGTAC
>JAQQZZ010000020.1:4244-15795 GCA_030265115.1 Mopalia vespertina
GACTACAAATAAGGCCCAAGTGTGACAAGGTGTGGAATAGAGTTTCACGTCAGGACACACCTTGTCTCGAGAAGTTGTTGCTTCAGATGTTTTTCTTTTGGGTCATAGGTTAGAAAAGACTGAAATATGGAATCACATGCTCCATGGTAATCATCATAATTATTTGTGAATCTTTTGTCCCTTTTTGTCTTTGATTGTTGCCAGCGGCGTCGAGAGGGGTTTCCTTCACCCATTGGGCTGGCAAACCATCATGTGAGTGAAATAACCTTAAGTACGGCAGTAAACCCCAATCAAACAAACAATCTATCATATAAAACATTGGAATGAGGTATTTACAAATATAACCAGGAAATAATGCACACATATCTCTGTCCATCAGAACTGGATACAAACATTGAATGTTGTAGAAAAATACAATGTTTGGGAAAAATGGATTCTCACGAATGTCAAATATTTACAGTATCTACTTTATCTACAGATTCCTTTTAAACCCAAATAAATATTTATTTTCTTTTTAAGGAAAGGGGGTACATTTACTTTAGGTAGTGTGTCAGCTGGACACAGCAAATAACACAGAACTTCAGATTAAGCTATCAGCTGGGTTTTCTGTCTAAGCCACTTAATGGTGCTTTAAATCATTTACAACAGCCCAATGTATTTATTCTTCTTCAGTCTTTTTGTTTTACTGTGCTTTATCTGTAATAACTAATTGTAAACACAGAAGAATATATATAATGCTAGTATCTGTATGACTGTTAGTATAATTACTAGAGAAGGATGTCAGGATAGAAAAGTTGTGATCAATTAAATCAGTGGTAAGAACCCATACACGGTGTTAGTTGATTAGTCCAATCAGCTGGTAAATTTTACACAAATATGTAATTTATATACAGTGTATTGTTACATCTGGTCAAAGGTCAAGTTATCTTCATTCTTACCAAGGATTTCCAATGACCGTGTAATCTACTAAGCCTGTTTACTCTTTATTGTTGGAGTTCTAGCTAAAGCATTTGACAAGTAACCAAGGGGAGACAACTTCATCATCAATATTAGAATATGATACATGTGCAAACAAGTGTTATTGACTGATTGTGGTTTTATATCAGTCCGTAGCTTGTATTGTGCCATTATATGAAAGTGTCAACATAACAACCAACGTTTATTTGTTTCTTTGGCATTTAATATTGTACTTAAGGGTATTTCACTAAACTGACAACTTTTTAAAATTTATATTGCAGGTGTTTGAGAAAAAATAGTAGGACAATACCCTAAGTAATGGGTAAACTTCCTCACCTGGGGCAACAGGCAATAAAAGAAGAAGTCTTAATGTAAACAGATATACGGCTTGATGCTTTAAACAGTTAACAGAATTTTTTAAAAAGTTTTATCTCAGAACCGGTACCTTGAGAAAATTAACAACATGATGTAATAGGAATTCTGTGAAGTTCTTAGTACTCAGAAAGACAAGTGTACACAGGTAATGACATGTGACAGCCTCAATGGTGTTAGGGGAAAACGGAAAGATTTTGTTCCCTGATTTGTTGACAAAAACCACTAACAATCAATGAATGCTTTCCTTTTCAAACTGTGATTCATTCTTTAAAATATTTCTCACACGTTTTATTTCTTTCATAAACTGTTTTTCGGCACGACTTGACTACAAGAGAGAGTAGTTAAGTGTTTGTCTAGTAAAGAGAGAACACTGTTTAGTTACACCCTTAGTTATTCGATAGTCAGACGACATTGTACAGACCCTACTAAAGGGGGACCACCCAAATTTATTAAGGTAATATCACACCTGTGCTGCTGGCCACCTGAGGCACACCTGCACATGGCCAGGTGTGAAGGAAATCCCTTGATTAACATTGTGGATATAAATACAGGTAAATAGTGTCGTATCCTGAGTTTGTATTAGAGGTGAACCTCAATAAGCTACCATGAAATCACCATCACAATAAATAGTCAATATGGATACTGATAAGTCAAGAAAAGCCTTGGCAGCTACACAATTATATTCACAGTCTACAACAATCAATATATTTAAAATTGTGAGTTCTAAAAAACATACTTTAAAAAATATAATTTGTCATGAAAGCAGTTTGCTGTAACAGCAGATTTTCAGCAAGTACGGACATGTAAATATTAATGATTTGTGGCGCACACATGTGAAGGTTCAAACACATTTTTAAAATCCATTTTGCTGTATATTTTTGTTTTTTAATCTTTGTTAATTCTATTAGTTTGCAGAATGATCTAATATTTATTGTTTTTTGTCTTGCATCTTTGCCATTTTTATTAGTTATATTAAATTGGAAAATGTTTTAATATTTGAGCTGTTAACATGTATATGAAGAGTTGAACCAACCAACCATATTTGACATGACATAAATCTGGGTTTTGGTACTGGTGAACATGGCTTAATGGAGTCAATACAACAGACAGTTGGTTACCTACTTAGAAATGGTTTGCTTATTCAGGAGATAGTTGTCAGCCCACTCACCTGAACACAAGACTGTTAGATTGTGTGCTCACCTGGACATACAGGTGTTATATGTGGGTTGATGAATTGAGTAACCTGCAGGTGTACATGTACAACTAAAGCAGCTAACCAGGGCTTTCTAACATCCATCATCCAGAAATTTATTAGTGTATTTATTAGAGTGGGTATTATCATGCAGCATGAGGCAATTATTATACTCTCACAGTAAACCAGTACATGGTAATGCTGGATAATGATGCAATCATTGTATACTCTCACAGCAAACTGTTAAATGGTAATGCTGGATAACGATGCAATCATTGTATACTCTCACAGCAAACTGTTAAATGGTAATGCTGGATAATGATGCAATCATTGTATACTCTCACAGCAAACTGTTAAATCGTAATGCTGGATAATGATGCAATCATTGTATACTCTCACAGTAAACTGTTAAATCGTAATGCTGGATAATGAGGTAATCATTGTATACTCTCACAGCAAACTGTTAAATGGTAATGCTGGATAATGATGCAATCATTGTATACTCTCACAGTAAACTGTTAAATGGTAATGCTGAATAATGAGGTAATCATTGTATACTCTCACAGCAAACTGTTAAATGGTAATGCTGAATAATGATGCAATCATTGTATACTCTCACAGCAAACTGGTTAATGGTAATGCAGAATAATGATACCGTCATTGTATACTCTCATAGCAAAGCGGTAAATGATAATGCTGAATATAAATAAAGCAATCATTGTATACTCTCACATCAAGCTGGTAAATGGTAATGTTAAATAATCATACAATCATTGTATACTTTCACAGCAAACCGGTAAATGGTAATGCTGAATAATGAGGTAATCATTGTATACTCTCATAGCAAAGCGGTAAATGGTAATGCTGAATAATGATGCAATCATTGTATACTCTCACATCAAGCTGGTAAATGGAAATGCTGAATAATGATACAATCATTGTATATTCTCATAGCAAAGCGGTAAATGGAAATGCTGAATAATGAGGTAATCATTGTATACTCTCACAGCAAACAGGTAAATGGTAATGCTTAATAATGATGCAATCATTTTATAGCAATGGAGGAAGAAAACTTTCCAACATTATGAAAATGCTGCACAACTTGGTTATGCTAGTGTCAACTATTGTTGGAACACACCACCATCATATACATGTAAGTGAGATAACCTACATGTATACCACGCCGTAAAACACCGATCAATCAATGAATCAAACATTATTATAAGCTTACCTGTCTGCCTGCATTTAGCTACATGTAATGGCAAAGTGAGTCTTTTATTAATTCACTTTATCTAGTCTCTCCTAAATTGATAAATTCAAAGAATCAAGAAAGAAAAAAAAGGATGTTAAGTATGTACAGGTAACCCTTACCTTGCCTGCATCCTTCTGAAGGGACTACAGTCCACTAGTTATCTCAACATGAACACAACTACCTGTCAAATAATATAAAGGTATATCAACAGTAGCATTCGGATCATCTTATTTACAAGGTGAAAGTCAAACAAACTTATTGTGATAAAGTCTAAATATTTTTTATTTCATGAAGCCAGTCAATGGTGCTAGTTCCCATTGGTCATTCCTGAAATACAATAACAATTGATTGGTGGATGTATCAATTGATTGAGCTATTGATTGATTGATTGATTGGTTTCACTTATAGGATGGTGGTGTATACCAACAATAATTGACACTAGCACAACCAAGATGTGAAGCATTTCCATAATGTTGGAAAGTTAATTTTCCCCGAGTGCTAAGTACATGTAAAGACAGCATTGCTACTCTTCAAACAAACTGCCCTTAGCCAGAGGGCAATTGATTTTTATGTTTAAAGAGCATGCTTAAGGGTGTTTTCACTTATGACAGCCTACTCCCAACATTATATAAAGGTCAATCTTCAAAATGTGAATAATTTGCTTTCTGGTGTTAAAATAAAGCCACCATAATTTCACTTCGACTATACAATGGATTATTCTTTATGCATTGTTTTGGGGCAGAGCTGTCTACTGGGTTGCTTCTTTGATAGAGATTTTAAAACCCAACTCACAGATGACCCCGTAATGGGCAACAAACCCCACTGATCAGGACAACAGAAGTCCGTATCCCACAGACCCAAACACACAAAACACAATGTTCTTTCCTTGAATATTTAATATTTTCCCATCAAAATTGAATCTTTTTTTTTGTATTTGTATTTGTTTTTATTTACCATAACCAAACCGTGTACAATGCAATAGGTAAAAAATATAGTATTTAGCGGGCATAAGTCTGAAGAACTTCCTCTATCCCTGATAAATTGATAATTATAAAGCATAAGGTTGACGTTATTATGACGTTATGTATACCTTGGTGGATATTATTATGTTTGCTGCAATTAAATTGTTATATATATACAATTATAACGTGAACTATAATTTAACTTCATTAAGAGAAATAGGAACCTAGATTCCAATTAAACATTGTCAAAGAGATGAGCCGTTAGACTCTTTTCGAATAAGGATGTTGAATTTATTGTTTTTAGGCTAAAGTTCAGCTTGTTCCTTTCCCAAGGAGCAGCGATTTTAATAGAGTGATATGAAATATTTGAAATTTTTTAAAAATGAAATATTGGCTTATTGAGAAGGGTATAAATTGGGCCAATTTAACATTTAATTCAATCTACATGTTTAGGCAGCTGAAGGCCAGTAGATTTGACTTCTATCACCCTCTGCATTGTAAAGATATGCAATAATCAATACGTGTAACATAGTACGAAAAGACACTTTGTGAAATCTGGGATTACAATATACAAGGATATGAAGCTCAGCCTTACCAAGGCCCAATCCACATAAAATCAGGTACTCTTTACTGTTCTCATGTATATAAGAATGAGCATTAATTTCCCCTCTATGGATAATCAATGTCACTTAGGCGGGAAAAAAAAGTATTATTGAATCCATTCAAGCCTCCAATGGCTTGGTCAAAAATAAATAAAAAATATTAAAATATACTATTTGCTTGATTTTCGCAGTTCTTGCAGTCTAAAAAAATAATCGAAATATTAATTTATCTGAATTGTGAATGAAACTTGACAAGCATTAACATCTCTTTGACAGACTTACAAGATTGACAAGGGGGTGAATAAAAAACAGCCTTAGTGGTTTGAGACATCTGCCTTCAATCGGCCGCCATTTTTTTTATCCGTGAATACTAGGTTTTTCTAGTCCAACATTAGATTGTGTTTTGACACAAATGCCCTTTCTCCGAGTTATAATAATACTTTCTACAGAACAAAAGATAGTTGTTTATACATGTATGTACTTAAGTCTTTTAATTTCTGAAAGCAGATGTAAAATGGAAATATTAAAGAGTGAAATCAAGTAATTTTCGTTCAACGCCACTGCTTTCTTCGCTTGCAAACCAATATACATGTAGCATCTCGCCAGTTCCCTCGCTCCGAGAGAAAGTTTGTGATTTCAGCGGAAATTCAAGGTTAAAGCTTGCTGTAACATATCCCTGTATATTGTAACGTTATCCCAGGAGAAATCAACAGTTGAAAACATCACAAAGTCAAACAAATTTGGTGTCTGTTACCCGTTATGGGAAAATTACCCAACTAACAGAGGGCTGTGAATTAGTTCTGTGTTACAGTGTTATCGTGTACACAGCAATCATGAATATTGTAAAATTATACAATGATGGCCATTTTGTTTTACAGAATTTGGTGAATTCAATCCCATTTGCTGTCTAGCTTAATAGGAGGAGGCTATATTTCAAGTTTCAAGTTTAATCTGTGAATTTGTTCCAGAGTTATCGTTTTCACAACATATAGAGACATGAATATTATAACATTATGCAATGGTCTTAAATGCAGGAAACTATATTCAAAGGTTGAAGCTGATTCGTGAATTTATTCTCTACTTACAATATAATAGCATGTATCATGTTCACAACACATACAGGCATGAATATTGTAAAATGATGTAATAACTGCCATTTTGTTTTCACAGAATTTGGTGAAATGCAATCCCATCCATTGTCTTAGCAGGATGAAGCTACATACAAAGTTTGAAGTTAATCATTGAATTTGTTTTCAAGCTAGCGTGTCCACAAGCATTTGTGAAGGACAGACGGACACTGAGTAGCATTTCTAAGTATCCCCTTACTTAAGAAGCTGTGGACAAAAATAACTTAAAGTTTATCAACAACTGTCAGAAAAAACAAAAAGGGCCAGTCCTGTTTGTTTGTAATTATGGAATCCAAATAAAGCTTTCTTAATTTTATTTTGAGTATGCCTATTTCAGGAACAAATAACACTCCAAATATTGTGTAGGTTTACATTCCATGTTCATATAAAGTTGATGCACTCTGAATGTAAGTAAACAAGCTGTTTGGTCTGTTAATAGATTCTGTAGAATGTTCCATTTTGAACAAATACAATCAAAATGTCTTCTTGTCTTTGCACAAATCATTGATGCTCAGAAACTTAACTATAACAGTGAACTGAAAGTTAATGTACGATTAGTCTTTCTTTTATCCTCCAAAACTATGCGAATTTAGTTGACATTCGCCTTGTATATTATTGGTAAAAGTTTTTAAGCAAAAAAAAATTAGTGATAAAATTTGTAAAAAAAAAAGAAGTGAAAAATACGTCAACATTGATGGTTTGTGGACTGTGTCCAGGGTGTTTACCAAGGCTCTATTGCAGTTAAGAAGGAGGTTGAATCTATGGGTAAAAAACCCAGAGCTCAGCTGTCCATGACGAGGAATTGTAACAGTGAGCCTTAAGATATGGTCGATACATTGGAAAAACTGAACATGCTGTGACAGGCCACACATATGTCCTGGCACAGGAGCCCATGGAAATCTATAGTTACCAATTGATCTGGGAAAGCGAGTGTTAGTAGCAGGTGGGCTGAGGGGCGAGTCGTAATCAGCCTCTATTTGATGTTGTTTGGAGTGTGGAACATCCACAGCTGAGGGGTTCACGCGCCGCTCAATAAAGGTGCCTTAAGACTTCATACAGTCTCTATACTGGGCAATGGTGATCTTGGTCCATCCGATCTATCGTAGCGTCACAATGGTCGACTCTACAGCACACAGAGACGACCCATTAATAGTCCCATTGTATCCTTATACTGTGAGTGTTAGGTGATCTATAGGGATGGCAAACAAACTGGGGCCATGAGAGAAGAAAACCAAGCTTGACACCAGACCTTCTCAACAATACAGACAAAGAAAGAAGGACAAAAACACATAGAGCCTTTCCACAATTGAGATCATCTGTAAATCCAATATGGCTGCCCCCAGCAACCTGTCAAATCAATGGAGCAGGCCACTTAAAGTGGGATGATTACACAATGTACACAAGACAGACAAGATCAGCTCACAAAACTCCCACTAACTATCTCCCAAAGTAAACACTTCATCCAGACAAAATAACTCTAGATATGAATCAAAACTTGAGTAAAAGCTTCACAAAACTTGAGTTTGGGCAAGGTGTATATATACCGCACATGTAGTTCAATATAGAGATTATCCCCTTTATTGGGCAAGTTTCCAATGTAACAAAAACTTTCAAGAATGGAGGCTATTATATATTTTGCTTACACACCAATTAACAATTGGTGTTGAAAGAAGCATCCCCTGATACTATGCAATCAGAGGTTCATAGATGTACAAATATTGAGTTTTATACTGAAAAAAATTCAGTTCTTTTAGTGTCATATTAAATTTTCAAAATTTTTTAATGCCCAACTATTTATTTTATCGTACTTAAACATTAGAAGTGGATTCTGAATTGAGTTTTTTTTTTTTAAACGATGCTTTAAAATGGTATCTCAAATTGAGTTTTTCTCCAGGTTAACTACCCATTTAGGATAGTTAAACTGGACCTCTACGAACCACTGACAATAAAGTCAATGTTTCTCAGATTCATTAAATAAATACATGCATCTTGTTTTTGTGATTCTGAAATCATCAGCATGAGTACATTATGTGTCTAATTGATTCTATGCCAAACTGTTATGATTGTTTAGGAACATGCCATAATTAGAACATCTACAAAATAAAACTACTTTAAAAACTAACAGCAAATCAGATGTTATGTGAAAGAAATACAATATTCTAATGCTGTAGTGGTAGTTTAATTTTAAACCCCAAATTTGTTCAAAACTCATCAGGGAGAGAGTATATTTCTCAGCGTTTTAGGGGCCTAGGCAGTCTCAGAACCCATGCCTATTGGCCTGTGATTGTAGCCCTTGACAAAGGGATTTGAACGAACAGTACAACGTGGTAAGATTAGTAGGCTGAAATGCTCACCACTAAACCAGGGCTGCTGGCCCGTTCTAACGTTTAGTTCAAGTAAACGACAACGCTCCAGCCCAATGGGTGAAAGAAACCATTCCATAACAAACAATGACAAGACAAGTTAATCGCAAGACCCAAAGCACAGGCATCACACCAGATGTTGCCCCTTAGTTGTGAAGGCACCAGGACAACAGTGCAGTATGCACACGGCTCTTGCAGCAAACAAATACATGATTCCTAATGACCAGAATCACACAACTTACACAATAAGACAGTGTGCAATTCACTGATCAAGGTGCCACACCAAAAATGGCTACAAGCTACCCTTCAGCTTACGGGACAACTGAACCCTCTAACCGGTTTAATCAGGTGTTGCCCAGGCTTATCATCTGCATTTGCTCACATGAATAATTGTAATAATCTGAGAATTTCATATGTTCCTTGAGTGTTTTGAATCCATCACATTTAATGAGGCACTACAAAGGTCAGCCAATGTTGATTTTATTCATAGTTGTCATCTAAAGTATGCCTTCAATCATCATTAAAAATGTGTGAAATTGCCTGTTTTCAATAATACGAGTTAATAATCCGTCTTTTCTCAATCAATAGAAAATGTGAACGCAGGTTTCAATCAATGTATTTGTCTTGGGGCATTTGATAAAGTGATCAGGGATTTCAAACCAAACGTCTCAGAAAAGACAAAATCCTCCCAGAATTTAAACAACTTTTCTTTGCTATTTGGATTTTTTCTTTTGAGCTCAAATTTACGGGTGACAAGTAGCCCGTTCTCAGTCTTTGTATCAACTCGATTATCCTGTCTCCATGAATGAGAACATAAGGTGAACATTTACGTAAGTGTGGGAACGTGGCGATGTGTTTGAAATGAGATGTAAGGCTTGAGGAAGGATCTGTGAGACGCAAATGTCCTCTTCGGACCACTACATAATATTGATGATCAATCGAGGGGCTGTGTAGTAAACCCACAGCTGTAACAGTTCAGTCCCCAGAGAACATACACTCTTTGTCGGCTTACAAAACTCCCACCAGGATAAGGCTATCTTCAATTCACTGAGAAAATCAGACAACAAAACTCTCACTAAGAACTGTATCAATCCTAAACATGATTCCTGCTCCACACTAAATCTTTATTCGATATATTGAAAACTTCTACAAATTACGTTCTAGCCGAAGGATTTCAGCAGTTTCCTATACTTAAAGTTGGGAGAATTGCA
Source organism: Mopalia vespertina (assembly GCA_030265115.1). NCBI lineage: Eukaryota > Metazoa > Mollusca > Polyplacophora > Chitonida > Mopaliidae > Mopalia > Mopalia vespertina. The sequence goes on from JAQQZZ010000020.1 coordinate 14,286, forward strand.
TTTTCCCCTGTAAGAAATCTTACTTATTAAACATGAATTGGATTTCTTCACATTCTGGAGTCGTTGGAATAATGAATCAAAATGTGATATAACTTTAATAACTTAAATTTCATCAGAACTGAATCAGTAAAGTTTCCTTCTGGTTCTTAAAACATCTGAATACTAAATTGAAATGTGATATAACTTTAACAAATTAATTTCAACTGAATTGATTGATAAGGTTTCTTTAAACACCAAATAAGCAACTTATTGTGAAAAAACTTCCATAAACTCAGTTTAATTAGAATTGGTTAGGAACAGTTTCTTTCAGCATGCAATACTAAATCCTTTTGTGATATAACTTCAACAAATTCTATTTTCAGAATTCCTGTTACTTTCATAAAACTTAAATCTGACAGGAGTTGGAAAAGTTTCCATATTAATAAAGATACTTTACTAATGTCTCTCTGTGTTGTTTTTTTTAAAGCTCCATGTAGGTTCCATAAATTACCTCTCATTGAAAGCTTAATCTCTCTTCTTATGTTTGTTTTTCTACACAGCTAGAAAACACCATTATTATCAATGATTTGTGAATGCACATGTATTTCCATAAACACACTCACAGCAACAGCCTCTATAACTTAGCTTGGAGGTGTGTTAAAAACAAAACTTATATATAACTTTAACGAAGTAAGAATAATAATAATTAAAGTTAGATCATTGAAAAAACCTGTTGGACCAAGTTCCTCAAATCTTATACATCTTGGTCATGGGATTATGGTCGATAAACATGACATATATATTCCAAATTTTTACCTGAGAATATGCGGGTGTCATTTGTCATATGCTTTTAACATGATACATGTAGTTCTATTCAAACCATTTATGTTCATAACTCCAATATATATAGTGTCTCGAATTCCAGTGGAGGCACATCTCTCTTCATTTGTTCAATATATATAGTGTCTCGAATCCTGGTGGAGGCACGCCTCTCTTCATTTATTCAAGATATATAGTGTCTCGAATCCTGGTGGAGGCACGTCTCTCTTCATTTATTCAATATATATAGTGTCTCGAATCCTGGTGGAGGCAAGTCTCTCTTCATTTATTCAATATATATAGTGTCTCGAATCCCGGTGGAGGCAAGTCTCTCTTCATTTATTCAATATATATAGTGTCTCGAATCCCGGTGGAGGCAAATCTCTCTTCATTTATTCAATATATATAGTGTCTCGAATCATGGTGGAGGCACGTCTCTCTTCATTTATTCAATATATAGTGTCTCTTCATTTATTCAATATATATACTGTCTCGAATCCTGGTGGAGGCAAGTCTCTCTTCATTTATTCAATATATATAGTGTCTCGAATCCTGGTGGAGACAAGTCTCTCTTCATTTATTCAATATATATAGTGTCTCGAATCCTGGTGGAGGCACGTCTCTCTTCATTTATTCAATATATATAGTGTCTCGAATCCCGGTGGAGGCAAGTCTCTCTTCATTTATTCAATATATATAGTGTCTCGAATCC
>JAQQZZ010000020.1:15895-40562 GCA_030265115.1 Mopalia vespertina
TATTGGCAGTTTATTACAGTATCTTTTGTTACACAGGTATTGGCAGTTTATTACAGTATCTTTTGTTACACAGGTATTGGCAGTTTATTACAGTGTATGTTGTTATGCAGGTATAGGTAGTTTATTACAGTATATGTTGTTACACAGGTATTGGCAGTTTATTACAGTATCTTTTGTTACACAGGTATTGGCAGTTTATTACAGTATCTTTTGTTACACAGGTATGGGTAGTTTATTACAGTATCTGTTGTTACACAGGTATTGGTAGTTTATTACAATATATGTTGTTACACAGGTATAGGTAGTTTATTACAGTATATGTTGTTACACATGTATTGGTAGTTTATTACAATATCTGTTGTTACGCAGGTATAGGTAGTTTATTACAGTATATGTTGTTACGCAGGTTAGGTAGTTTATTACAGTATATGTTGTTAAACAGTTATTGGTAGTTTATTACAATATATGTTGTAACGCAGGTCTAGGCAGTTTATTACAGTGTCTGTTGTTATGCAGGTATTGGTAGTTTATTAGAGTATATGTTGTTACACAGGTATTGATAGATTATTAGAATATATGTGGTTACGTAGGTATTGGTAGTTTATTACAGTATATGTTGTTATACAGGTATAGGGAGTTTATTACAGTATATGTTGTTACGCAGGTATAGGTTTGTTTATTACATTATATGTTGTTACACAGGTATTGGAAGTTTATTACAATATATGTTGTTACGCAGGTTAGGTAGTTTATTACAGTATATGTTGTTACGCAGATAAAGATAGTTTATTACAGTGTCTGGTGTTACGCAGGTATAGGTTTGTTTATTACAGTATCTGTTGTTACAAAGGTATATGTAGTTTATTACAGTACCGGTATCTGTTGTTACGCAGGTGTAGTTAGTTTTTTTTAGAGTATCTGCTGTTACACAGGTATAGGTAGTTTTTTTTACAGTATCTGTTGTTACACAGGTATAGGTAGTTTTTTTTACAGTATATGGTGTTACACAGGTATAGGCAGTTTTTTTTACAGTATCTGTTGTTACACAAGTATAGGTAGTTTATTACAGTATCTGTTGTTACGCAGGAATAGGTAGTTTATTACAGTATGTGGTGTTACACAGGTATAGGTAATTTATTACAGTATATGTTGTTACACATGTATTGGTAGTTTATTACAGTATATGTTGTTACACAGGTATAGGTAGTTAATTACAGTATCTGTTGTTACACAGGTATAGGTAGTTGATTACAGTATCTGCTGTTACACAGGTATAGGTAGTTTTTTTTACAGTATCTGTTGTTACACAAGTATAGGTTTGTTTATTACAGTATAAATTAAAGAATGCTATAATAAATAATTAATAAATGTTAATTGCAATGTTTTTGTAGTACAACCTCTTGTTATAACGAAGTATTTGTGTAATTATCTTTCGAATTGATTGTGACTATGATAACGATAAGTATTCGATAGAAACTGGCTAATTTTTTTGTGTGTCTAGAATCCCGGTCGGGTTAGGCTTAATTTTATTTCTCTACCTTTGTAAGTCTATTTGAAGTTCCCTGTGGAGTGCCAGTCAGACAATAACAGAGGTATCCAATAGGTACAATTCATTATTTTCTCCCAGGATGATTACATAGTGATAATGTGTAAAAAATGAATAGGTTATGCTGCTAACCACACTTATTTTTCTTGGGTATTGTATAGTATAGTCCTGGAAAAGTACATAACTCGAGTAAGATTTTATCAATTAAACATTTAACAGTAGTATTCTTTGACTTAGTGAATGTATATTGTCTTCCTATAGCCGCTAATTTTTCTGGGACTTATAAGTTAGCTCTTCTGAACGCCGTCTAAAATAACCCGGTGATGTTTACTCTTAGGTGTTCGCCATTTATAGGCACAAGGCTGAAGGTAGCATCTGAAGAATCTAGTAGCGGGATGGTTGAAGAGAGGGCGCTTTGAGTAGGGGTAGAAGGCAGCTCTGAGTAGCATCACACGGCCAAGAATTTACCGTGACTAGAAATAGATAAAGCTATCGGGTTACAAAGGGAAAGTTTAACTGGCCGATCCTGCATCTCCCTCCGGCGTGTAATGGATGGTTCCCTGTAAACGTATACCTGGCTCCAAGACTCTAAGTTAGGTTTGTGTGGCTGGTCCCTGAGCTCTCTTCCATTCCTCCATGCTGGATTAACTTGTGGAAATTTTCGATATTTCGTTAGGCAACTGAACCCGTAAGTGAAGCCAGCTTTTATTATTCGCAGCTTACCTGGCGGACGTTAATTTCTTGAGATCCTGTGGTAAATGTCAAAGTTTCTTGTTTGAATTATCGCTGCTTATTGTTTATATGAACATAAAGTCGGGCCGTTACGGTGGCAAAAGGGACAGAGGAGGGGTAATTGGAGCACCCGGCGCCTTAGGTGGTCGTGCCCGGGGCTACAACACCCCCCAAACCACTTAGGCTAGATGCCCTAATTCCATTTTTACCTTCGGTAATAGAGGAAGATCGAAGCAAACCCTTGGGCCTTGATATTTATAGGCTGAAGCTGTATTCTCTTTAGCTAACAGTGGCCGATCCCAGATGTTCCTTATGTGAATTCCAGTTTTCAGAAGCAGATATATAGCGAACGAATGTTGGTGGTGTGGTAACCTTAGTATACCATCTACGTCACAGTTAATATCAACAGAAGCTGATCTGTCGTATATCAAAAGGTTGCCATTAATTTATAAAGGTAATGTCAATAGTGCTGACGTTAATCTTCACACGGGAGTTAACACCTACTTCTTAGGGTTTATATACCTCCACAGAACCCCACTTCCACTTATCGACCCAGTAGTTTAGTACCAATAGTCATCACTAGCCGTCTCTCTAGGATTTTAATCGTGGGCCATCCGGATTGCCGGATCCAATTTTTATTTAGCAACCATGGTTTACTATTTGCATTACATACCTTACCGATATGAGGATGACGATGAATCCGAGCCTTACGAGAGCTACTATTCTAGAACCGTGCGCAGATTTGCTAAGGTAAGGTGTATATATGCTGATTAGGCTATTTAAAATAGCCTAGTTGGAGCTCTGAATTGCCATTTTTCTGCTCAGTGCATACACTCCAGCTGCCAGACCTGTTTATTTTGTTATTTATGCATGTCTTGTGTAGGAAATTCCAGAAGTTCAAACTAGATAACGGCTGGATATGGGAACTGAGTGGGGGTCGTGAGTCAGACAACACTAGGACTGCCAAGTTACTTTTTAATCGGTTTGTGGGAGTTTCTTGAAGCGGGCCATAACCGCCATCTTTTTTTTTTACTTTCTTTCCGAACAGGTTGAAAGCTCTACGGGAACGTAATGGCTCGAGGAAGATACTCCGCTTTTGTTGGGGTAATTTATTTTTCAATATTCAACTTTTTAACCCATTTCTCTCAACTAATACTTTATTATCATCAATTTATCTTCTCAAAGTTAACATATATATTTGTTTCATTAATTAAATTTATCAAATCTAATAAATATTTATTTTCAGTTTCCTATTTATTTCTGTTTTACTCTTTTTACCGCATGACTGTTAATGGCAAGTTTTCTATATGTGTTTCAGCATAGCCTACATGTTTTTTAAATACACACCTTAACAATCGTGAATCTATAACACACGAACTTGTTGCCAAGGTACCTTCAGAGCTAACGGTCAACTCAAAGCCGATATGTTTGTGATGTCTTTGTATTATGTCCTGTGATTGTCCTGCATTTGTCCTGTCTTGTGTTCGCTTGTTGCCGGTGACGTCGAGGGTGGTTCCCTTGACCCATTGGGCTGGCACGCCGTCATGTGAGTGAAATAACCTACAGTACGACGTTAACCAAACAAAATGTGTGCTTGATCCGTATTAATATGAAAGGGCTCATAACAAGTTTATTTAAGAAATCTTAACAGATTTCATGTTAATTAGTTAGTTAACATTTAATGAAGTTATAAATTTAAATGGACAACATGTAGGATCTGTTTTAAATATATGGTTCATGACTGCACATTTATAGATCAATATGTGTATGGCTAAACTATTTGTGTTTCAACACATTTGCTAAACCGTGTACCATTAGAAACGGAGGGAGGGGGCGGGGAGGGTTGTCTTGAAATGATTTAAACCAAGAAAAGCCTCTAAAAACATATGGAAATCTATAAATAAACAGACACATTTACAGCTACGTGTACAAAAGCTACGCCTTGAATTCAACACGTTGCAAATCCAAAGCAGTGACTGTATTGATGTATTATCATTGGGCCATAGTTGTTTAGTACATTTATATTTTGTTATTAATGTAAAGAAAAATGGTATACTTGTTAATATTTTTGCAATATAAGAATTCGGTTTCATTAGTTCAACTGATACACGTAACTGTTCTTTTACGAGAACAAGGAATTATTCCAGTAGTTTCCTAAACAGTTTTAGTTGGCCCCAGATATGGTAAAGGGCCAAACAAAACAACACAGTTCGATCGCCTTTCCCAGACACTTATACATAAAGCTTTTATAAACAATCAATGTCTATAATCCCATATTGCAGCAGTTCTTCCACAGTTATCATCGCCATAATGCAGCCTTTTTTGTTTTTATTTCCATCTCTTCTTCTCTGAAGCCTGGAAGAAAAAAAAACAGGGAACACGAGAATGATGTTCAATGGCCTTTTTAGATTCTAGAGCGAAACATTAGAAAATGACTTCAGTTTTGCATAAGAAATAGTTCACACGAATTATTGTTGATTGTATCACGACACCTTATAAAGTGACTTCCTGTGATGGCAAAATTTGGATAACCCTTTATCAGTCAATAAGAAATTAACTAAGTGTCCCAATAAGCCGTTAGATTGAAGCTTTTTGAAATCCGGATCTTTTAATAACCTTCAGTTGATTTTCTTTCATTCAGTTCTGACACAAACTCTCGCATTAAATCTCTTTAGAATTTAATTTACACTTCATATTTGTAAAGGATAAAACTGTATAGCTGAACAGTTCTAGTAGTGATAATCTATAAAGTTTTGTCTTTTTGAGTTGCAAATGTTGAGCACATAGGTAAAACATTTCACAAAATAACGAAAACGTAGTCATCTACTGGTTACAAAATACCAATTAGTGGCATCATCTAGTAGTTAAATGTTACGATTCCAGTTAGCAGAATGAAATAACATCGATATATTCGAAATAAAATGTGTTAAATGTTTAGAAAATCATTCTGGTATGCTATGCACGTCAATCACATGCATGAAGCCTTGGTTACACGAGACCTATACATTTTCAACATCAGTACAGCTTTAATATAGCTTTAATGTGATCTTAAAGTCGGCATGAGCATGGATCGTCATTCCAGTTAACATGGCTAAGATATACCTATTATTTGCTTTCATTATTCAGACAAAAGAATATGTGCGCATGTTTGTCTATTGATTTACCTAAAAATCATTTTTTACTCTGACGCCACATTTGTCGATCCTGCACACAAGCAAAAAATGTCTGTGTTTTGTTTTCATTTCTAAATATCCTGTTTTTTTTGTTTAACATAAATATGTTAAGGCAACAGATAACTTTTAATGATAAACTACATATATATTAATCTGCTACCCAGAGACCGGAATTAGAATCCCAGTGAAGGAAAGCTAAATTGTCTTTCACTACATTAACGAAATATATATACATATTACAAATCGATGTATAAGAAATAACCTTGACCAGAATAACAAAACAATTGAACGCTTTTAATTTTGAGGGTTTATTGTGACTATAATGCTTACAACCAGAAGATAGCAGTCCGCATCGTAGGATATACTGACAGTCTACAATACTGTATATCTGTGTAAAACAAGAGTAGAAGATTCTTTGTATAGTTTTTATTGCGGAGAAACAAAAATGAGCTTTGTTATAGATACGGTTTGAAATAAGCATCTTGGACTCGCCTGTTTTAAAACTTACCACGAAGTCACCTTGAACTCCAGATTTGCTAAAAATAACTCTGCATGTTACTTATGACATCAGCCTGGGTTATGTTGCCATGGTAACAAGTGAGCCAGAGAAGCTTCAGTCTAAGTCCGCGCGCCAAATATAGTCCGCACTTGTTTCTGAGTGTACGGACAAACTGCATGTAGAAACTTTAAACCTACTCTCCATAAATGTAGACTTCTGCTGTTGTAGAATAGCGCCTCGTTATTTTAATAATTGTGGCAGGATGTTTTTGTTGGTGAAAAACAACAGTGGCAGCATTCAAATTTAAACTTTAAGTATAAAGAATGAAATAAATAATATCACCTACATATTTGCGACAAAAAGCTTACAGTTATATAAATCTATCCCAAACCAGTAGGTCAAAATTACATGAAGCAAATAATAAAATAGTTAGAAATATATTGTTATTGCAGAGAAAGAAACTTTTGCTCGCATCCACCGGGATTCGAACTCTGGTAGTAACATATTAACATGTGGATATAAAAACACAGACACGCACCAAAAAATACCCAAGCCATTTAAGATGTAGAACCCATTTTTACACTTTGTGTTGGGAAGATGCGTAAACAAATACGCAATATAACAATAGTTAATCGGTTTTAATGACAACCCTATTGTTGTATACGGGAATCGAATTGAATGTCAATGTTGGTGAGTTATATCAGCCATAGGCTTTCCAAATAAAAGAACGATTTGGCGCACAATTCATCATTATCATTTATTAAACACGAAATATCTTTGAAAGAAACACAGTACGTGACTGTGATAATCTCGACGTATATTATATATTTTACAATTCAATTTAAATATTCGCTGTCCATGTTCTGTTTTGTGTGACTCGAAGCTTTGCTTTAGACTCCGATCTGTGAGTTTCTCGACTTAAATTATATTTTAATACTTCAATTTAAATATTCGCTGTCCATGTTCTGTTTTGTGTGACTCGAAGCTTTCCTTTAGACTTCGATCTGTGAGATTCTCGACTTAAATTATATTTTTAATACTTCAATTTAAATATTCGCTGTCCATGTTCTGTTTTGTGTGACTCAAAGCTTTCATTTAGACTCTATAAGATCCTATAAGTGCTCTTTATGATATAAATTTCAGAGAACAAAGGGGCACTCTATTCTACCACAGAGGAACTATGGGCTACTCTCAGGCCGCAGTAAATATTACGTTGACGAGGATTACCCCCCTGTGAACTACAGACCTGCTAGCTCTTTTTACCGTAAGTCGATGTCCGTTAAATCACATGTAATTTTACCTTGTGAACTTGTGGAGGAGGGGCGTGGTGTCCAATGTATGAGTATGAACCAGGGGATGGGGAAGAGAGGGGTGGGGGATTAATCAAACTAGTAAAGTATAAAAGATAAGGAGTCCTGTGAAAGTATAGAAGAAAACAGGAAGACCAATGGAAGTTTAGAAGACAGGAATACCTATGCAAGTATATACAACAGGGAGACATCTGAAGGTATAGAAAACAGGAAGACCTATGAAAGTATAGAAAACAGGGAGACATCTGTAGGTATGGAAAACAGAAAGACCTATGAAAGTATAGAAAACAGCGAGACATCTGAATGTATAGAAAACAGGGACACATCTGAAGGTATAGAAAACAAGAAGACATCTGAAGGTATAGAACAGACAACAGGAAGGCCTATGGAAGTATAAAAAAACATGGAGACATCTGAAGGTATAGAACAGACAACCGGGAGATCTAAGTGAAAGGTGTAATTTTGTATATAACAGAATTGCTGTAAGTGTATTATGCATATACAATATTTTTACATAACACTAGAATATTCTCAATTCTTTCATCTACTCATCCTGTATTGTGTCCGGAAAAAAATAACATAACGTTATCGCCACTGTCTTTATGTTTTCTTCCAAAGATGGATCGGACTACTACGTTGCAGACGCAATGTCAACCCATGCCACAAACCTGTCCACTGACACAGTTTACGAGAATATGGACCTGGCAGCGAAATCGCGTGGAAAGGATAAGCGTTTGATGACACAAGTCAACGCCGCGTTGGTAAGACTGATTTGGCGTCGCAGGATCAGTTGCTTTCCTGTATTAAACTTTAATCTGATTCTATGGCCAAATGATAAATATGACGATTTATAAATCTGTTCACTTATTTAAGTTAAGTATTCTCTGAGGAAAGAAGTTCAAATATTGAGTAAATTTGGTTTACAAAAGTAATTTAATTGATATGAGAAGGATATATTAAACTTTGTAGTGAAATAGTTGCCATTTTTGATAATTATGAGAACTGTTTATGACCTGATCTAACAGTTACATTTTATAGGTGGCAGATAAGCGTGAAAACCTTCTGTAAATCATAAGAGCTGGATCCTTTAACAGCAAAGGGGTTGTTGGAAATCTAATTCTTTTTAGATTCGCTCGTTCTTGCTTCCCAGAAGTGAACCCCTTAAAGCTTCTAGGTTCCCGTTATCCACAGATCCTATCCCCATTTTCCTCAAACACATCCGGATTGAGCAGTGTTCGGCCAATTAACGTACTTGCAGTAAGCATATACTATTTAGTTCATATATTGGAAAATAATATAAAAGAAATATACGGGGATATTGTTCCGCTCATACAATCCGGATGTGATATATCTTACCTTAGTTATATTTATGCTTCATATCTACCATAACTTTTTCTGACCCATACTTCATACAACGTTCCATTCCTTGTCATTTCTCACTGGAAATAATCGACGCTTATTGCCTCACATTTTGTGCAGCATCCAGAAAATGTTCCAGAAAACTCACAAGGGAAGGGCAGGGTTGCTCGGGCAGCAAGCCAGCGACTTCTTCAAAGGTACTATCCCGAGGCGCCTGAACGTTATCAACCAAAACTCAGCCTTAGGGAACTAGAGACATTGCATTTAAGTCGCCTGCCGGAATATCGAAAACCCATTATCCCCGCTGTACATAAATCCCCCAGAATAGTTTTTGACGAACCTGAACGAAGAGTAGGTGGTGGCGGATCACTGCGTCAATGGTTAGCTGACGGTTTATCAAAAACTCGAAACATGTTTCGTAAAGATGGTAAGGACACATCAGAGTTTAGGTGGCTTGATTCGCCATCGACTGGGGAGCTGGATTCCCCTACGGACTTCTCTGACCCTTACGACTCCCCTTATTCCTCCTATGACTATCCCAGTTCCATTGGCAGTGATAGACAGTCACCAGATAGGTATCTATATGACAGTTTGGAACCAGACGACGACATAGGAGGGGATATTTATTTCACCCCAAGTAACTTCAGTGAAAGCCGCGCGCGTCGTGCAGCCACACCCAGGCCTTTACATTCAGTAAAACAACTTAGACGAAGGCGGCGCAGAAGAGAAAGAAATCGAACCCCGTCTTTCCTTAGCCGCTCCCCTCTGTTAGATAACATATCAGAAGTGGGTAGTGATTTTAGTCTTGACTATCACGACACTGATACCCTCGATGACTACCCTCTGAGTATGGAGTCAATAAATAGGCAAACACGTTTTCTCCCATATGAGCCTGCTCCTCCGTATCCTACTACTAAACTTTATTCAGATTTTGGAACGTCATTATCGAGTCCTAGCTTAAATGTTACCCCATACACTCCCAGCACACCAGATTTGAGCGGTAACAGGGTAACGCCTTCTGCTATACTCTTCAACTCAATTGTGTCTGCAGCCAGAAGGAGGGCATTAGCAAATATCCCAGATTTCTCTCATTTGGATACGTCTAACATTATATTTAGCATAGATACACCTTTATCACATCGTCCCACGACGTCTGTACCCCCAAGACTGGAGTTTGAATTACCAGTGTCGTACAGAGTACCCTATTCATCACGATCATATCCCACAATTACCCCAGTTGGTGATGAGATAGCATCATTTAGACCAAGTAAACCCCTCTTAGTAGAGACCAACAGGCGTCCGTTAGATATATCTAAGCCGATCGTCGTATCTCTAGAAGGAGGTGATGACTTCTTCAGTAAATTCCTGACACAAAGAAAACAATTTCGCGATAGCATCTTAAAGCGTTTGGACGATGGTGCTGAAAACACTCGAGCGGTTGTTCCTTTAAGATATACATCTAGCTATTATACGGCACCGTACAGAACTGTAGCTACATCTAGACATAGTCCTGAACCCCAAGTAAGTCGTAGAGATAGAGACAGACGAAAGTTCGATACACATGACGAAATGCCAGTTTTGTCAAGTTATAGTCGATCTACTTATCCCATACGGGCAGTAGTGAGCGTAGATCCCCTGCCGCCAAGATATTCGTCCTATGAAAGGACCAGACCAAGAGAAATTGAAGATGATTCCATGAGTTTGGTACCTGTGAGTAGGGCCAACCAATCAAGGACGTATTCCTGTGAGAGGGACAACGACGAGCCGACAGGAACACTAACCACTCTTGACAGAATTCGGTTGAAGGTAAATACGATTTTAGAAAATTGTAACCTGCCCAAAAACCTTCATGTCCCAGTGCTTGTAACCCTTGGGTTGATGGGAACATACCTGCACGTATTTTTAAAATACAAAAACCAAAACCAAACACACGATTGCTTGCTATTTTATCTGGTCTCATTTTCTTTTCTCCACCCTGTTTAGGATCAGAGATATGAATAGGCGAAGACACTAGGTCAACTAACATACCAACCTGATAATACGTTTGAAGTGCAAGGTTGACGCCACCTGAAAAAGATTTATGTTTGAATCGACACACGTCCCCCAGTTTGCGTCGTCTGTGGTGATGGTCGTGTCGTGGTCCAATACACTTTTCGCGCCAGCGTTCCTGTCAATTCCAGGCTCATCAGTTTAATTTGGTCCATGAGTATATTCTATTGTTTTCTTCCATAAAACGTTGTATAAAGAATGGGTCTAGAATGGTTATGTGTCTGTATGGTGGAAATGTCGTAGATTTAGTTAATCCTACGTCTCGTTCGTTTTAAATTCCTCATTACCTTTTCCCTGTAGATATTTATGTAACCATTTGAACCCGTGCCTTTCCACAGGCTTACGCTTCACCAACCACCCCAGCAAGAGCAAGAGCGAGTCGAAGGGCAAACCGCCAACCAGAAAAATCCTATGTACCAACACAGCCAGTCTATAGCCCTGTTTATAGTGTTCCACCACAGGTACCCTACTTAGCTGTTTATCCTCAAAACGATACTAGATATATTCGTGCCAGGAGTCTGTCTCCTGAGTATGTTTATAGGCGCCCAGTGGGTGGTAGAGCCAGAGCTAGGGCCTGTCGTGGCGTCAGTCAGATCCCCGATGCACCTCTGGCTGAGTCCAACTCGCGTGGACGGACTCCCGTAAGAGCATCCCCAGTTCGTTACTTGCCTTATCTATCTTACTCACCAACCAGAGAGGCCGAACTGGCTCTGTCTCCAACAATGCTGGAAAATACTCGATCCAGGAATCCTTACCTTGATGAGCCTTATGTCAGGGGCTTCAGTTTTGCATATCCTTACAGGACAGCATTGTGGGGAAGATCTAGGCGAGGTCGTCTCCCTTTGCGTGGATCTAAGTATTGGGCTTATCCTTACGTTGGTTCAAATTTAAGTGGGTACCCTTTCGGAAATACAAAATGGATTATTAATCCCAATACTGCGTCTACTTTAGGAGTTAACGCAGTTAGAGCCGGTAGAGAAGGTGTTGACCCATTAACCTCTAGTCGTTTGTTTTGGGGACCGTCTTGGTTTGATTATGAAGATTCCCCACGTCTAAGAAATTTTGATTATCACTCTTTGTACAATCCGCGATTTGATATTACTCCTTCTGAGGCGGTTCGATTTGGCATTGATCCGACCACGGCTGCAAACTGGAATGCGGCATCCCCTATTAGAACAGGTAGATGGGATATGACTCCCGCTGAAGGGATGACTTGGGAGGCTCCAGAAGAATCACTTAAATGGAATGTTTACCCTCTTAGGGCAGGTTCCCCGAGGGCTCGATCAGTTTCTCCTCTGAGAAGCCATTCACAAGCAATGTCTCCCGCTGAGGCTACAAGGTGGGGTGTAACACCATCTGAGGCAGCCCTATGGAGCTTTTATCCAAGCAGTAGAAATGTGGCCTTAGACAGATACGAGAGAGCTGCCAGTCTCCCACCATTAAGATATTTAAGAGCTAGAAGTCTCTCTCCCTCGCGGTACTCAAGAGAGAGAAGCCTCTCCCCTGTAGCATACGCAAGAGAAAGAAGTTTGTCCCCTTTGGGGTTTAGACGAGCAAGAAGCTTGTCTCCCCTGGGTTACGAAGATTATCCGGCTAGATCATGGTTAGGGTATTATCCTAGACGTCGAAGTCTATCGCCATCTTACAGATACGGTATTGATCCGCCGTATTCAGTCCCAAGATTTGCATACCCATTCAGCAGGCCCCGAGATGTTAGTCCATTGAGATTCTCTCCCCTGCCTATGAGAACACGCAGTAATTTATCCTACCCAAGTTTTGCAAAAAAGGCAATTGTTCCCTCAAAAATGGCCAAGAGGGCCGCTGCTCGTAGGTTTCCCTATCTTCCGGCGCCCAAGAGGTCCCCCGTTGTGGTTGTCTATATGTCCGATAACGAACCCAGGAGAGGACGAAGAGCTTATTCGGCAGAAAGGCAGAGTAGAATCAGCCCGGACACAGTGAGACATATGCTTAGGAGGTTTGAGCCAAGAAAGCCCTACGAGGATGAATATTCCGGCAAGGTGGCAGCCGCCAGAGCAATTACCAGAGCTATGGCAGTTATCCCACAAGGGATCGATTTTCAGGTGGAGTTGAAAATCTATTAATTTGTTGGCGCCAAAGCTTGCAGTTTTACTGTGGCGTGAAAGGCTGAAGCTGAATGGTATTCAATTTCACTGTGTAACTACTTTGTGATAACGATAGCTGTGATTGACAATGGTATATATATCGTGTTTTTGTCTGCGTCATGGTCTTTCAAAATACTCTCGCTTCTCGTTTTGTCGTTTAGTAGGAACTCATGTCAGAACCTGCTAACATCACAATCATCATGTGACTCATGCTGCTTTACACCTCTAAATACCTAAATTTGCAAGACATGATTTCTTACTAAGGGACATTTACAAGCGCTTTAAAGTGTTGTTGCAAGTTTGCATTGTTCTCATGGGCCAATATTGCGCGCGAAGTTGTTGTTACCCGTTTCAGACATTCGGACGTTCAAAGCATGAGTTGTATTTGGACTCACGGCATGTACCATGTTACCACAGACGCTGTGCATTTCTCCCTAAAAACAAAAAGTATTAATTACGTTATATCGCATTGATTGTCCTCATACAATGTTATTCTGGGGAATTTAAGTTTTACCCGACTCCTTACTTCCCAATTCTTATCTCCTCTTGAATTAACAAAAGCTTAATTTTTTTAAAATTTGTTTCGTGAGTGAAAAAGACTTTAAAGCATAAATGGACCTCTAGATACTGTCATAGACAGATGAAATGAGAACCCTTCCGTTAGTTGACGGGAAAAACTATACCTCAGAATTACATGCAGATGCCTGTCCTAATACCTCCAATTCTCACCAATATGGCCTGGCTTGCTATATAGCTGTCTCACCCGCAATCTGTTAGCAGCCATTCCTTGAAAAATACCAAAATTATACTTAATTTAAATTACGGTTCAACTACGTCATAGCACTTATGCGACCCTATCTTTTTACAACTTGCATGGATATACGCAAGTAGCATGGCATTACCCCATTTGAATACATTGATATCAACACTAAAATGTATAATGTAATAAACATAAGTTAATCAAATGTCTATATATTTTTTGGATTTTTTGTTGAAAAAATTATTTGGTTTTTCCAATGTAACTCGAACTATACAATCTTAAAGTAAACTATAACGATTGATGCTTTCTTTGAACGTGGGTGAGAAGCTATTGCAATGACCTTTACCTTTGACCTTGAGTGACCCGCTGGTGACATTCCTGCCTTGTTTCTCTTCCATACACAGGCTGCCATCATTTCACCTAACGTGGAGATAGAGACTAAAAGGAAGACTAAAGGGCCGAAATCTAAATATGCTGCCGCTGTAATGCGGGAGTTGAGATTAAACCCCAAGGTAAACTCGTTTTATAACACTGCTTAATAGCCAGAGCGCGATGCCAAACTAATCCAAGCTTGCACTAACACACGCTGCTGGAGAAGCGGGTACATTTTGAGAGACACATGGCAATCTATACTAGGGAATGGGTTCAGCGGGGATCTTCCATGTTTTGTTCGTTTTAGGCGGATGTGGTTTATCAGCCAGTGGTTAACAGAGACCGATACGATAGGTTTAACCTCCGTGCTAGCCCAAGGACCGACAAGGTGTATTCATCTGGATCGTTAGCCTCCAAAGCCGTCGTAAGTAAGCCATTGTATGTAGATGTGCATGCATGACCAGCTAAGCCCCCTTCTTACTGCATGTTATCCTTCAGAATACAGATCGACCAAATCTTTGAAAGACAAGTGTTTACTGATTGTAGTGGAAACGTGTGATGTGTTATTCCTCTGACCCGAGAGTTTTTGGGTTATCGCCCTTGCGATTCACACATTATTTCAACCTTTCGCAGATTTTAAGACACTGCAGTTTTGAATCGAAAATACTGACCACGGGTGAACAGTCCTAAGCTTAAGTGTGTCCTTAAGTCTAAAAACTCTTCTTTTAAAAAAACAACAAAGTTTACGTTTTCAATAATTTATTCGGTGTGTCTCCATAAAGTTTTAATTAACTATGTCCTAGTATTTTAACATCGGTACCGTTGCAGCCAAGGCCAAGCAGTGGTAAAACAATTCGCCAAGCTGAAGGTTATTCGAAACCAAAGAACTTACTCTCCTGGAAGGTTAGTCTTATATTTATTTCATTACTAAACCGGCCTGGTATTCCCCATTCCAACACTGATTCTCTCCTTGTATAACAATTGGAACCGACTTGACTCTCCTTTGAGAGTTTTAAGAGGAGTGTGTATATCCACGAAGGACTCTCTGGCATTTGAAATTAAATGTACTTTGATCCAATTGAACGTAATTGTAATCCAAAAAAAAAATAAAAAATACACGCACACAAATGGGCTTACTGTGCATACCACCCTCAGGAAAATAGACAGACCTATATCCGAACCGGAGATTTGTGTTGTCTTAAGCCCGTTCCGCACATAAAGATCTAGACTCCATGGTATTGTGGATATAACTTTCTGGATAATAAACACAGTTACAAACAATTTTCTTAACCGATATACGATTCCTTTGAGAAACCCAATTGATAAAATATTTCATCCATTCCTCATCAAAGCTAACACATGCACGAAACCCGCTTCTAGTCAAGCTGATTTGAGAATGCATTTAACATTGCCTATGTAGAAAGCCTTGTAACTTATTGAGTTCTTCCCAGGTATCATGAGAGCGGTACAGAGTGAACCGAATCAATATACTAGCCCTCCTGTTGAGAACATTCTCTTCTTGTGTGAACAGGATTTATCTGTTTGCCTTTGACATATGCTAGCTCATAATGACAACACATACCAAGAGATCTGAAAAGTGTAGGTGAATCATTTAAAAATTTCAAGATAGAGACGGTATAAGCACGTCTATTGTTTGAACAGTACAAAGCGTATGATGAAACCATGACAATCTGTTTCAAGTTTGAAAACTCGGCATATTGAGTATCTAACAGAAGGGCTTAGAATAGATTCCTTTATGACCGTGTTCTTGATGCTATTTGACTGTTGCGCTACCACCACACTCCCTCTTTTTCGTGGCACCTCACTTGTTGCACTGTTGCGGAGTTTATGTTAACCTTCAACATTTCCGATTGAAATACAGTTGTGCTAATAATGTCGTAAAATGAGTAAAACATGTGTCCGAAGTGCTTTCGTCGTTGTCGTGTCTGTGAAATGTCTGTGGAGTGCATCTATAATAACAGGCATGCTATAAACAAAGTTTTATTAGATTGTTATAACATAGCGACATGAATTAACATTGATGTTCATTCACCATAACTGTTAGAATCCCAATGTAATCGGGCGGGGTACACATTGGTCAAGAATACTATTGCCATTTTTTGTTTTCCTTGGTAAACTTGAACAGTACCGGATAGATTCGTACTCGGATCCCTCGGACGTGTTTTACACCCCAGCTTGTGTCTACAAGATGAAGGACAGGGTAAGAGATGTTCAGGAAAGACTTGACCTCCACCGTCAGATGCTTGACCGTTACCTGGACGTCGACCTAGGGCCTGGTGATGATGTCTCCTCTCGGATTGCTCGTAAACACAAAGATGTAGAGTCGAGACAGACCGAGTAAGTGGGAAGTCTGTATAGGTAACTCGAGCTATATTTCAGTTGGATTGCTCGTGTGACAAACATACCTGCTGCACATGGTTTTTCTAGTTTCGCGATGTCTGCTGCTGTACAGATTCACTGCCATGCAACCTGTGAACTGACCCTGTCTTGTAAATCACAGCAGAATTTCTTGATAAACCGATCCTCTTCTCTTAAATAAAACAAAGGTGTCCTGAAGAGGGAATAAACCAACGACCCACACATAACCATTGTACAAATGCATTGTTCTGTAAAGTGAAGGGTATTTGGCTTTTTGTAATTATTTTTGCCACATCCGACTATATTTATATTATTTATTTTTCGTTAAGTTATTGTATCGGATTCTCTTATGTTCCAAATATTTAAGGACCTTTGCCCAATATATCGCGATATTAAACTTGAATGATTGTTCCTGAATGACAAACCCATCTAATGGGAACAAATTGCTTAGACTTCTTAGTTAGAGTTCATGCTAAATGAATTTACTTTAATAATTTGCAAATATATCAAGTTGACCAGATAATTTAAGCTTACGTTCGCCGTAGTTCTTAAATTTACAATTTGGAGGATAAGTCATAATGCTGAATATGTTAATCTTTTCAATAAAATTACGAAAAAAAATAGATGTTAATGTGTGCTGTGTTTTCATCCTTCCTACTGTTGTATTGTTAGAAAAACAAAAATCCCTGGAAAAACCCTTCACTAAGCTGGTCTTTTCTGTCCAGGATAGAGGTGTATAAATGTGATATACGAGAACCAAAACTATTGACCCCTAAAGAACCACCTTTTCGAATTTATCTACCAGTAAGTCCATTACGATACATTGCTTGTGGTTTTATATCCAAAACCCTATTCAGTAGAAATCTGTTTTTATTATGCTCTTCTGAAGTAGTATTTAATTTACACTTTGTTTCGAGTACACGAACCTCGAAAGAGATTTGAAGAGGTAGCTCTGTTTTAGAACTGTTATGATGCCCACTAGGTTTATTAGATCCCTGCTTGGCATTTACCCTTCAAACATCCCTTCTAGTTTTGGAAATCCTGGGGAAAGCATAGATTCCTGAAATTTTTTTAAATGAATTTCCTGATTTAAATGCGCGATGCGCTTGACATTTTAAAAGAATTATATTTATACTGATCAATATCTGATAATTCGTTCGTCAAAGTTTCAAAAAGGCTGTTAGACTTTTTAAATATTGACCATTTAGTAATAAGTTTAAGTCAGTGCTTCGATGGCTTTAAAGGACTTCAACAGAAGAACAACAAAGTAACACTCCTCCCTGGTAGCACAACATGGACATCTACAAAACGATGACCTTCACCTTGTAAAGGTAAAGTAATGCGAGGACAGCATGTACTTCGTTGGAAATATAAAACGTCTATGTCGCATAGAAAGAAGTTAAACTGAGAGATAGAGCATGTGAAAGTTAAATTTAACTTAATACTGTTTCTTGCTGACAGATTTTCTTAATTTTATTGGCACTTTGTATTGTTGATACTTACGCTTAAATTAATTCAATTGTCGTTTTAAGCTGCTTCTCCATAGTGACAGTGGCTGACTATGCGCATGCGGAAGTACTCGGCTGTTGTATGCGGGATACCGCACCCCATTGAAGTGAAATTGCCGAGAATTCATCTGGTGTTTTTCATGTGTCAAAATAGTGATCAGCCTGATTTTCTGATGTTAAGTATTGTTATTAACCCATGTTTTCATTTTGAGGGGTGGGAAATGGTTGCCATGTTGTCGTCATTCGTGCCATTTTGGTTTCAAGCCGTCATTTAAAAAATGCTAACAGAAACCAAAATGAAACATCTTGTGACTCAAACTCTTCATCGTTTCTCCAGCGTTAAGACAAAATAATCTTTTTTTAAACTATCATTTTTATCTCCATTTTTTCAACTAAGTACGCTTGCTTTAGTCTATATAGTAGGTAGCTGATTTCTGTACCCAGTGTGTTTTTTGTACAGGCTGACGAATGAGCAATATAGTGAAAACGTTATTTATCTTAAAGAAACATGACGTCACGCACGTGACACTAGCCTTTCTTGTACAATTGACTGTACATTTTGGATACCCAGTCATACAAAATATTTGTCGAAATGTAATTCTTTGGTTTCACTAGAAACTGAATGGACACTATTATTTCTCATTCACCTGGATACCTATATCATTTTGTTACCATTACCTTTCTGAACATAATGCCTGCCTATACCATAAGTCTTTCTTTCCTATTGTTTGGTGTAACAGATGTCAACTTTATAAATTACGGGAATGTCATTGACATGTACTAAAAACTTTACTCTTGTATTATGTATGTAGCCTAAGCATTTTTAAAAGACTTTCCTCTTTTTAAAATACTTTCTAATGTATTGACTGTATTGTATATTAATTAGTTTTCATATTAATTATATTTAAGTATTGTGAGTCGGCTTAGCTGTAGTTTGTAAAGTAAACAAAGAATAAATATCGGGATTATAATTTAGAGTAAACATTACAATTTTTGGGGGGTAAATTAGTTTATTGCCTGTGTTCTAAAGGAATAATCTTCGCTTCAATTAAAATCATCAAGAGTTAAGTAAATATTTATCTGATAAGCATCACGGTCAAATGAGAAAAGTAAAAGGTTATTCCAGCTTGATGGAGAAATTTCAAAATGTATCTTTATTGAAATGTTAAAGGTAAATAAACCTAGCCTCATGGAGAAATTTGAAAAATTAACATTATTGAAAAGATAAAAGTAGTTCTAGCTTCTTGGAGAAAATTCATGAACCTTTAAAAAATAAATGATAAGACTATAAACGTAGGCTCATATCGTTAGGCGTTCTCGGTTTCAGAAAAGTGAAGGCGACAGCAGTGCTGGCGGTTCAGGAGGCGGACAGCCGTCAGTCTTAAGGCAACGACTCAGAAAAGTCTTATGTAAATCCCGTAACGACCCTACATATTACAAAGACTAGTTTCCAAGGTCACAGACGGCACATCGGGGAGGTAATGCTAGATTTTACTCAGCTTATTCTGGCCAGCTCCAGCAATAAATAAAATGTTTAAATAATCTTTAATTTAGTTTCAGCTCCTATTTTATTCTTTGCATTGTATTGTGTATTAATTTAAAATATTGCCTTCTATGAAAATAATTGTGAGCACGGTATAAAATGAGTATAGGTTAAGATGTAGAGACAATTGCCAAAACGAACTCTCTCAAAAGATCTCGCCATTCGCTATCTAGTTTTTACTACCATGTTTTTCTACGTAACACTGTTTCGTTTTGGGGTATGTTTTGGGGGAAGATGGACGTTCTTACCAGTGCACTAACATTATGAGAAGAATTGCATGTATGTGTACTTATGACGGATCACCGATTATATCAATGTATCCCGAATCATCAAGCTTTTGTTCAATGGCGGCTTGGCATGGCACAATTCTGTTACTTACTAATTCTGATCACTTCTGTCACATCCAAATTTTCGCGAACATTATTAAAACAAAATTTTATTCAGTTTTCATTGTTTTTCATACGTTTTGCCAAAAACTAATTCGGATTTTATGAGATCGTGACATTTATATTGTTTGTTCTTTCGTAACTTTTCTCGTTATTCTCAATTTCAGGCTCGGCAGACGATCTACTCCTAAACAGACGAGAGAACTACATCCGGGCTAAAGGAAAGGGCGCCTGATACCAAATTTCAATGAATTTCTTTTTTTTTTTCTTTATTAAACTTCGATGTGTTTTGGTCAACCTGGTTGTGGCAAAAGAGAAGGACATCGAAGATGATTTGTCCACGGCCATATAATCGGCGACCCAATCAGTAAAGGCTTCTTTCGGCAATGTGCTTTTGTAATTACGTATATGTTGGTTACTAGTTGTGTATACTCTTATAACATGGAGGATTTATCATTTTGGTTCATAACGATATTTCTTAAAGCGAGTTTTACTGCCCTTGGTGAGTTGGACTTTATCATGTAGTATATTGGCAATGAGAACATGGTGCCTGGTGCATTGGTAGCGTCTTGCCAGATCTGGTCTACTGTACAGAATATGCCTTCATAAATATCAATTCGAATGTGACTTTTACAAATTTGCCGTATTTATCCTTATGCTGGAGGCCAGACTATTTAATTTTTGTAAAAGTAAAACCTATAAAATCCACATGAGAGGATAGATGGACTGTTTTCGCCTGATAACTTCTCCCTGTGGCTGGGGCCTGTACGGGAAGAGCTTAATGTCTCCCGACAGGAAATCTCAAGTTGTCACGTGCTAACATCACACGAATGGGGCGTCCCGACGCCTGAAGCCATGTTAATCGGAACTGCTGATATAAATGTAATCGTTTTGAATGCTTGCTCTTTGTATATTAAGTTTTAAATTTTTAAACAACGGAACATTTTATCTCTTGTTGATGGATAGCAAAAATAACAAATAGTGTATCTTTCTGAGGCTAATACAGTCATTGTTAAGACTTAAGTCTGATTTTATTGTTATTCAAGTGACTGTGAAAGCTTAGGACTTTATTTCAATGTTGTAATGTAACTGTAAAGTGTGACATACTATGTTACTTTTATAACGCTTCATTGGAGATTTAGATTTCTTAAATGGGACAATGTTTGAATGCCACCTATAAGAATATATGGTCGTGTATAACGTATGTTAATTACGATATAACTCCATTCTACCGAAGCAAGAGTCCCGGCATACTTCGTGTTGTAACTAATTGTACTTGTTCAGTATCTTATGCTTGAAAATATTACAAAACTACAGCATGTTGGGCTTTCGGATAAAATACCAATCAAGCACGGACACATTTAAGTCCAAGAAAAAGTGACTCAATAAAGGAATCGGATCATGTGAAATTGGTCTTCGTGTTTAGTTTGTGAAAATCTTTTTAAAAATAACTACTGTGGTGATTGGTGTTTTCACAATACGCTACATTACCGGACGTTGGTGCAGCTGATTATGTATAGGATTCAAGTCTTTCAGTTATGTTGATAAAACGCGAATTTTTGTTTGTTTTGTTTGATTGGGGTTTAACGCCGTACTTGAGGTTATTTCACTCGTCTGACGGCGTGCAGGCCTAATGGATAAAGGAAACCACCTTATAGATGACATCCTCAACAAATAGACAAGACTGAGACAGGACATGAACAAACAAAGATGCGACAACAGACCCAGCCATGGTCCTATGACAGTAGGCCTATAATATACGATTATGGTGACATCCTATATTTCCATGAAAGCGAAACTTGAAGAGCTCACCTGCGAATTTGGGCTCTTTTCTCCTTAAATAGATTTGCTGGCCAAGATGACACAAGCGTGCCGTTATAATCACTTCCCAATCCGCCTTAATCGTAATCTACCATGACATTTTCTCCTTAAGGTGAATGTAGATGCTGTATAACATCTAGTGCCCGGACGAATGTAGATGCTGCAACATCTAGTGCCCGGAACAATGTAGATGCTGCAACATCTAGTGCCCGGATGAATGTAGATGCTGTAACATCTAGTGCCCGGCTTCTCGATTCAAAGCTTAGTAGACAAAAATGTCATACTGGATTAAGATTCTTGGGAATTTGATTGTGTCTAAATTTATCCGGAAGGCATAAGATTAACATAAAAACCTTAAAATTTTCTCTCCATAAAAAGATATGATGTCCCCGTTGGCTTATTTTATATACGGCTATGGTACCATGACTTCAACAGATCGGCTTTTTGCCGAGTTAGGAGGACTCGTGGAGTGTAGCTTACATCGCCCCAACTAGCTGTTGTGAATTTGTTTGAAAGTGTGGTTTTAGGGCCGCTTCCATGGTATGGATTTCGCGACCCGTCAATCACAACGTTTATGTTCATACATATATACTTTACAATAATTCTTTTTAAAGTCAAGACATAACCATATTTTAACAGTAAAAAGATTTTAAACAAAACAATCCTAATAGCTGTTGTGAAGCAATATTATTCTATATTTATATCCGATATGGAGGTAACTGAGACATCCCCCGATGAGAATCACGCACGCGGATCACTGATATACACGGAGTCTTAATGCGTTGGAATGGGATCCTATAATGGTTAAAGATACTTGTGGCACTGTGTCGCGATAGAGCTGTACTTTAGAAATTATATAATTCTTAATCATTGTATCACTCTGACTACTTTCCAAAAATAAGTTGATATGTAAAATAACAAAAATCAATGGCGTTATCTTCTTATATTTTGCTGCTGGAATACTTATATCATATAGCCTAATCGCTGTGAACTTTATGGAATTATTCAAATGAAGATGTTAACATCTGCTTTAGAGTAATCGAAACTGTGCAGTACCCTTGTGCACAAAAGTGAGTAACAGAATATAGTAGCAAACTATGGTAAAGTAACATTTCATAAGTTTTCCCAATAGGATTTGGAATTAAAATAACAGTGGTTGGTGAAGATCAGTGCTGTTCAGAAAGAGGTGATCGGACGATACGTATTTTTTAAAAAAATTTTAAAAGTTTTAAGTAAATTCTTATAGTTATTAATTGAAACATGAATTCCTTTATTATGCTAAGTGATACAAGGTTTAATAAATTTAAACAAGTTGATAATACCTAGGAAAACCGTCACTGCAGAAGAGGAAAACTGCTGTTCCTGACTAGCAACTGATCAAACACATTGACACTCAGTTTATATCACTGCACAATCGTAAGATTTTAAACTGTTTTTTAAAACAGACTACTTTGACAGCCAATAAAACTGTTTAAACTGTATCATAATGCAAGTGTGACAACTGATTGTGTATTGACGATGGAAATTAGACAGTTATAGCTTCAACAGATGAAGATTTAATATCAAACATTTACGCTTTTTAAAACATTTCATTGACATATATCTTGGAGAATGTCAGTATTATTTTGCTTATATTTGTACTGAAGAGTAGTTACATGTTTATGAATGTATTCATTATGCATACATTTGAACACTCACCACACTTAACGTAGGTCGCATCCAGCTTTGATCCCGTAGTGTTGATCATCACGTAAAACATCTATAACAATAGCGATTGAGCCCCCATCTGACGTCACTCATCAGAAGAGCGCAAAGTATTATGGCCCTTTGCACAAAACACTACAACATTCAGCAGACCAATGTCTACTGACCTGATGTGGAAATGTTGTTTTTATCCAGTTATTTTTACTCCGATCTAGAAATAAAATATAAAAGATTCCACAGTCAGGTTCCCTTATGAGTATGATGAATACTACAGATTTTAAGACAAAAATCACAGCTTATATAATTCATCATTTATATCCCCGCGGCCAAATATGATTGCTGCCCGACCATAGTGGCCAAATATGATTGCTGCCCGACCACAGTGGCCAAATATGATTGCTGCCTGACCATAGTGGCTAAATATGATTGCTGCCTGACCATAGTGGCCAAATATGATTGTTGCCTGACCATAGTGGCTAAATATGAGTGCTGCCTGGCCATAGTGGCTAAATATGATTGCTGCCTGACCATAGTGGCTAAATATGATTGCTGCCTGACCATAGTGGCTAAATATGATTGCTACCCGACCACATGCAGTGGCCGAATATGATTGCTGTCCGACCATAGTGGCCAAATATCATTGCTGCCCGACCACAGTGACCAAATGTGATTGCTGTCCGACCACAATGGCCAAATGTGATTGCTGCCTGACCATAGTGGCTAAATATGATTGATGCCCGACCACATGCAGTGGCCGAATCCGATTGCTGCCCGACCACAGTGGCCAAATATGATTGCTTCCCGACCACAGTGGCCAAATGTGATTGCTGCCCGACCACAGTGGCCGAATCTTGTGAAATGGCTCTCCTGTGTGGAGAGTCAAACCTTGACCCAACTTGACACCCAACAAAGCATACAAAGACAAAGTTAACATTGATAGATCATATTTATACCACTCATCCTGAGAACATTTCAACAGTTAATCTTGCTGTAATGCAGCTTAGTGACCATTTTCTAGTATTTTTATCCAGAAAAGGAAGTCATAAAGAAAAATCTGTCAAACATAAAACTATGACTTACAGATCAATGAAATCTTTCAACAATTCGAATTTTTACTACCATCTTAGTTGTATAGATTGGATGTCATACACAACACAGAAGATCCTGACAAAACACTATAGACATATGGCTTGACTTATTTAAACAATGTATTGAACAACATGCTCCAATAAAACAAAAGAGAGGGAAAAAATCAAAACAACCAGATTGGTTAAATGAAGACATTGTCAAAGCTATAAATCAGAGAGATAGGGCTTAACTAACCACTAGTGAAAAGAAAATACATAGAAACAATGTAAACCGTATGGTTTATATGTCAAAATCAACATACTGTCAAGAAGTCA